>JAGDYQ010000396.1:0-47500 GCA_021962125.1 Bulinus truncatus | reverse complement strand
TAGGAGTTAGAGTTAGAGTTAGGAGTTAGGGTTAGGAGTTAGAGTTAGAGTTAGGAGTTAGAAGTTAGGGTTAGGTTAGGAGTTAGAGTTAAAGTTAGGAGTTAGAGTTAGGAGTTAGGAGTTAGGGTTAGAGTTAGGAGTTAGTGTTAGAGTTAGGAGTTAGAGTTAGAGTTAGGAGTTAGGAGTTAGGAGTTAGGGTTAGAGTTAGGAGTTAGGAGTTAGGAGTTAGAGTTAGGAGTTAGGAGTTAGAGTTAGGAGTTAGGAGTTAGAGTTAGGAGTTAGGAGTTAGAGTTAGGAGTTAGAGTTAGAGTTAGGAGTTAGGAGTTAGAGTTAGGAGTTAGAGTTAGAGTTAGGAGTTAGAGTTAGGAGTTAGAGTTAGAGTTAGGAGTTAGAAGTTAGCGTTAGAGTTAGGAGTTAGAGTTAAAGTTAGGAGTTAGAGTTAGAGTTAGGAGTTAGCGTTAGAGTTAAGAGTTAGTGTTAGAGTTTGGAGTTAGAGTTAGAGTTAGGAGTTAGGAGTTAGGAGTTAGCGTTAGAGTTAGGAGTTAGAGTTAGAGTTAGGAGTTAGGAGTTAGGAGTTAGGAGTTAGCGTTAGAGTTAGGAGTTAGAGTTAGAGTTAGGAGTTAGCGTTAGAGTTAGGAGTTAGAGTTAGAGTTAGGAGTTAGAGTTAGCGTTAGAGTTAGAGTTAGAGTTAGGAGTTAGGAGTTAGGAGTTAGAGTTAGAGCTAGGAGTTAGGAGTTAGAGTTAGAGTTAGGAGTTAGAGTTAGAGTTAGAGTTAGAGTTAGGAGTTAGGAGTTAGCGTTAGAGTTAGGAGTTAGAGTTAGAGTTAGGAGTTAGAGTTAGAGTTAGAGCTAGGAGTTAGGAGTTAGCGTTAGAGTTAGGAGTTAGAGTTAGAGTTAGGAGTTAGAGTTAGAGCTAGGAGTTAGGAGTTAGAGTTAGAGTTAGAGTTAGGAGTTAGAGTTAGAGTTAGGAGTTAGAGTTAGAGTTAGAGTTAGGAGTTAGAGTTAGAGTTTGGAGTTAGAGCTAGAGTTAGGAGTTAGAGTTAGAGTTAGGAGTTAGGAGTTAGGAGTTAGCGTTAGAGTTAGGAGTTAGAGTTAGATTTAGGAGTTAGAGTTAGAGCTAGGAGTTAGGAGTTAGAGTTAGAGTTAGGAGTTAGAGTTAGAGTTAGAGTTAGAGTTAGAGTTAGAGTTAGGAGTTAGGAGTTAGGAGTTAGGAGTTAGCGTTAGAGTTAGAGTTAGGAGTTAGAGTTAGAGTTAGGAGTTAGAGTTAGGAGTTAGAGTTAGAGACACGTAGGAGTAAGACAAATAATGGTAGACAAGATGACAAAACGACTTAATGAGTAGGTGGGGGGAGAAAACAATAGTCTGGTAAAACAGAAAAAGGTGTGACGACTCTACTAGAAGTAGACCGGGGGGGGGGGGCTGGGGGGGCGGCGTCCAACAGTCTAAAAAGAGTCAACAATGACGACCCCGGGGTCTATTGGGAAAAGATCATTGGGGTTCTCTTAGTCAGGGAAAAAAAAACTTGTGTGACGGTGGTGGTCAATGAGGACTATCTGATACTATTAGTATTCACAGTTGGCTGTGGTGACGGATGTAGTCGGCACACAACACCCTTCCACTCTGTTCCCGCTCAAGCACACCTTCGCAGATTGCCATTTTGAGCGGGGGTGGAGATTCAGGCACATTACACCCTCCCCTCTGTCCCGAGTGACAGGAAAAGTTGGTAACGGGTAGAATCATAGTGATTTCTCTTATTGTGTACATTAGAACTATTTTCATGTATGGACTGTTGCATTATTATGTTTAATTCTTTAAATAAATCGTTGTGCCAACAACGCATCTTGTTCGATTGGTTATTGAGTTGAGATCTAAGGATGAGTAACCAAAGTGAATGAGGCAGTGCCGAACCTAGGGATTTGGGCCCCCCCCTGCATTTTGACCTTCGACACAATGACATGAGATAATGTCCTTAATATTTAATGTAAAAAAATGTTGGGACCCCCTCAAGCTGGGGCCCGGGGGAATTTTCGAATTTGGACCACCGCCCCCCCTCTTTCCTAGGTACGCCTCTGGAAAGAGCTAATTTGGTATCTCCAGTTCTCCATGTTTAGATTAAAACAGAGCCCGTAACACCTTGTAAGAATGAGAATAAGGTCCTATAATCCAGTGGTCCCCACTCCCGGGTCGCGGACCGGTACCGGTCCGTGGGTCGAAGATACTGGGGCCGCCCCCTAAGAAACATTCAATTATTTCCTTTTTATTTACTTTTGTTGTCTATCCCTCGGGCAAGTGAGACTTTTCATGGACGAGAAATAATCAACGCCACCCCCCCCCGCCCCAATCAAGCGGGCCCCGGTGAAATTATAAAACGCTGGCCGGTCCGTGGCGAGGAAAAAAGGTTGGGGACCCCTGTTAAAAACCACCTCCTACGACTGTTGATGTAGAGCCACCCCCCGCCCCGCCAGTTTACCAGTTAAAATGACTTTTATAGACAATATAATTTACTAATGTGGTGGAATTATTCATTGGCTACAAAAACATCTCGCCATTACCCCCCCCCCCAACCGTATGTTTTACTGTATATTTACACCACTTTGTCTGGTGGAGAGTGGAAACTATACAAAATTATTAATGTTGGAAAAATATTGAATATATATATATATTAGGGTGTCCCAAAAAAATGAAGTTTTGAAATGTTGAAGTCTCACCCCACAGAATATGTCTCTATGGTAACAGTAGTTAACCTGCAAAATTTCAGCTCCATTTGGACAATGTTTAGAGGTCCCCCAAGAGGTTTAAAGTTCCCGATTTTGGTGTAAAATCATTCGCGGTCAAATCTAATACAGCGAAACTGATATATTAAGTAACAAATTGATGCTTATTATTGTTTATAATATTAAATGAAACAAAATATATAAATCTTGAATGGTTTATATTTTTAATTTTGAAATTTAAGTAAAAAATTATGAAAAACAAAGTTTTATTCATTTGGTCAAGTTAATTCTTGAATCAATGTCAATCTGCTTGAAAAATAATAATAATAAGCAATGCAAATAAGCATTCCCGCTATTTATTTTGTACTTTGTACTGTAGGGTAGACAAAAATTTAAAAAAGTTCTTCAAATTTAAATTTTAGCCAGCTGTTCACGATTACACTCTGCAAAATTTTTCCGATGTTTTTCAACCACTTGGAGCAAAAATTGTCATTGTTTTTCATTCTTGGTGATACTGTCATTGAAATTTTGTATCAATGCTACACTTCGCTCTGCAGAGTCATTGATACAAGCCAGATTATTTACAAAATCTGCTGCAACTTTAAAGATGGTGTATCTGACCAGGCTTCAACAGGAACATCTAGAAAACTGGCATCAATGTTGGATGTTTCAAAAAATGTGGTAGAAGCACTTAAATCAACAACACTTTTTGATAGTGTTTTTATTAGATGCGGTCCACGCTCTGATTGCATTGTCCGAACAAGGCCAGTTTTTTCTTTGTCCGACAAAAGGGTTTAAAATAACGCAAGCGTCGACAGTTCCGGAATCCAGTAGATCGAAGAACAGCATCATCTTATTCGTATAAACGCTTTATCAACAAGATATCATTCACAAGTGCATCTCCGGTGAGCCTGCATGAAAACCATGATTGAAGATAAACACATATGGTAAACCGATTAAAGCGCTGATTACCTTGTAATTCTCGAGCTGTTAATTGAAAGATGGTTTTATTGCCTGCAAACAATAGATCGATTTTCAATGCATAGAATGCTTTCGCCATCCACCTAGCCCTATGTAGAGCACCAGGTCTGCGAATGCTGACTTCATCCTCCAACCCAACCATTTGTGCAGCAAGCAGAAGAAATTCCAAATGATCATCACATGAATGACTGACATCAAGTTGACATTTAATAAATTCTTTAATCGAATCAGACACGATTATCAAAGGGGCGGATCTGGCTTCGGGTGTGTGGTTTAATTCTGGCCATTTTTCTCGAAACCTCTTAAAAAACAAAATCTCTGGTCCAGTGGATGGTCCAAGACAAACATTGAATGCATCGGAAAGGAGTACTTCCAACATGTGATGACGGCATGCCATCCATAATAGATTCCGTCCCAGGGCTACTTCTAACAGAGTGCAAGCTCCATTGAGTCTTCCAGTATTGGAAGCCGTAGTGTCGAAGCACATGCCGATGACCATAGATTCGCACTTCCATGATTTGACATGTTCGTATACTGCATCAGCAGCTACCCATCCTGACCCGGATGCTAACTTGGGAACACCAAGAAGCTTTGTAATCGATCGCCGTTGTTGGTAACATGTCCGGTAACATCGGGCAATAGCTTACCATCCCAATGTACAATTGATTTTGAGGGAATATAGTCTTCTTTTATACATGCTGCAGCTTGTTGACGACAAAGCTTGCGATGACGATGCATTGTGCTCTTGGAAAATACTGTGTCAGATGTCGGAACACCAGCTTCGTTGAATGCGGATGCAAGTATCATTGTTGATTTTCTAATGCTGGTGTTCGTTCTGTCCAGCACTGCAGCAACTTTTGGTGATATGATGCCTGACAATTTAGCATGCTTAGTTTAAAAAAATTAAATCTTTAAAAAATATGCACATTGCTTAAATTTTGCACATTAGTTATTTTATATGTTTTCTAGCATTTATTACATTTTCTAATTAAGAATCACACAATTTCAACTCTAGTTAATTATGGCAATGAGATAAATATAAGTATATTTAAACTTCATTTTATTCAACTATGGCATGCAAAAACTCCAAATTATTTGAGCCATGATTCGTCTGGATTTTTATGTTTGCCTAATACTGGAATTTTAAAAGCTCTTGGGGGACCTCTAAATGTTGTTCAAATGAGCTACACTTCACCAATTCACTCATTGTACCCAAGAGACACATTTCAGGGGGTGAGACACCAAAGTTTAAAAAAAAAAATTTTTCGAGCATTTTTGGGACACCCTAATATATATATATATATATATATATATATATATATATATATATATATACATATATATATATAGATAACATTTCTGAATCCGCCCCTGACGTCATTTGATCAATGATTGTATCTAGGTACGATGATGCGCACCAACTAGACTCTCGTTCACGGAAGTGTTTATTTTTAGTACTACACATCATACAAGAATTTTTTTTTTTTAATATTCAATTGACACGTGAACAGACAGACTTATATACAGAAGTTTACATTCGCAAAAAACACATCTGTACGACTTTAAAATAAAAAAAAATAAATACATTAACATTGAAATATTTTTCTTCTAAGATCTACATAACCTTTTTAGGCAATCGCCCAACTTTTCATACTGTCTGTCTTTTAACTCTTCACCGTAAAACTTTTCGGACATGTTCATACGAAAATGGATCTCTGGGGACAAGGACAGGGGACTTAACTTTGTTTTTTTTTTTTAAATACAGTCTCTTGCACTGGCCTATATTTACATTTAAAAAAAAAAAACTTACTAGATGATTATATAACCGTTGGAATTAATGGGAATCCCCGGTCTGTCCAGTGCCAACACGTAACAGCACGTGCTAACGCACTCTCTCTGCGAATTTGGCTGTCAGACGAGTGGGTAAAGGGAAGCGCGGGGGAGTGTGTGTGTGTGGGGGGGGTGATATTTCCTTAGCACATTGTCCCATGAGACTGTCGCGCGCTGTCTGTGACGGTGGGGTAGGGAAGGAGGAGGGTAGGAGTTCGCAAGGGAAACCACCAAATGTATACATAAAAATGTTTTATTGATCAGGTTGACTCTAAGGTGTGTGTGTGTGTGTGTGTGTGAGATGTGTGTGTGTGTGTGTGATGTGTGTGTGTGTGAGATGTGTGTGTGTGTGTGTGATGTGTGTGTGTGTGTGAGATGTGTGTGTGTGTGATGTGTGTGAGAGAGAGAGATGGTGTAGGTGGTGGTCATTCTGGCCGATGGTCAGCGCTTTCATTAATTACAATGGCTCAAGAAGGTGTCAAATTGGAGAGCCTTTGTCTATCTATCTATCTATCTATCTATCTATCTATCTATCTATCTATCTATCTATCTATCTATCTATCTATCTATCTATCTATCTATCTATCTATCTATCTATCCATCCATCCATCCATCCATCCATCCATCCATCCATCCATCTATCTATCCATCCATCCATCCATCCATCCATCCATCCATCCATCCATCCATCCATCCATCCATCCATCCATCCATCCATCCATCCATCTATCTATCTATCTATCTATCTATCTATCTATCTATCTATCTATCTATCTATCTATCTATCTATCTATCTATCTATCTATCTATCTATCTATCTATCTATCTACATCAATCAAGCTATCTAATACGATTTAACTACCAATGCGATCCTAGATTTTAGCTGGTCTAAGCTGGTAACTAAGCTACCAAATGAGCTCAGATATAACAGAAACCAGAACTTCAATTCTGACGGGAATATTGAGTTGAAATAATATGAATAAAATCTCCTTTTTAAAATTTTTTTGTTATTAACCTTTAGCCCCCCCCTTCCAATTTGATTTGTTCATCCAGGATATGATCACGTGACTCCAAACTCCATTTATTTTCGACTCCAGAGACCACGTGATGTCTAAATCACCACAGTTATAAGGTTCAGTTCATTGGTTTCCTGTCCGCGGAGAATAAAAAAAAAATTTCAATCGCCCGCTATTTTTTGTTGTTGTAACCAATCAGTTTCCGATGTAGATAACCCGATGATAGATACAACAGGTCACGCGTGCAATGCGATTTTCATTTATTTTTTTTTTGGAGTGGATCTGTATATCTAGATTGTATTCTCTGTCTGTCCATCGTTTGTCCAGCGTTGCTTGATTGGACATTTATAGTATGTGGGCTTTACAAAATATTAGCGCCATAGTACGCAGATTTGTCGCGTTCATTTTATTTCTTTTTTTAGTTAGATGTACCCAAACCATAGTCTCATTGTTGTAAGCAGGTGTCTGTAAGCAGGTGTCTGTAAGCAGGTATCTGTAAGCCGATGACTGTAAGCAGGTGTCTGTAAGCAGGTGTCTGTAAGCAGGGTCTGTAAGCCGATGACTGTAAGCAGGTGTCTGTAAGCAGGTGTCTGTAAGCAAGTGTCTGTAAGCAGGTGTCTGTAAGCCGATGACTGTAAGCAGGTGTCTGTAAGCAGGTGTCTGTAAGCCGATGACTGTAAGCAGATGTCTGTAACCAGGTGTCTGTAAGCAGGTGTCTGTAAGCAGGTGTCTGTAAGCCGATGACTGTAAGCAGGTGTCTGTAAAAAAAGATCTTGAAAAATAAATTGATGCCTAAACAACTGTTTAATGGAATATGCAACGGACCTGCAATATTTAAATCTTGTGAATGCCACTGCACAGGAGGTCGGCCTTAGCATACATACATCTAAAACCAAGATCCTGAAAATTAACTCCACCAGCACAAATGCAGTCACCCTAAACGGAAGTAAACTGGAGGAAGTAGAGTCCTTTACTTATCTGGGTAGCATCATATATCAGCAGGGTGGAACAGATGCGGATGTCAAAGCAACGATCGGAAAAGCAAGAGCCGCCTTAATCCAGCTGAAGAACATCTGTAATTCCAAACAGCTGTCTCTGAACACCAAAATTCGCCTGTTCAATACCAATGTAAAGTCAGTCCTATTATATGGAGCTGAGACCTGGAGGACTACGAAGACCACCACTAAGAGAGTCCAGGCCTTTATCAACAGCTGCCTTAGGAAAGTTCTTCAAATAAGACACCATCACCAATGCCAGCCTTTTAGAACGAACCGGCCAAACTTCAATAGAAGAGGAGATCAGGTGGGGATGGATAGGCCACACATTTCGAAAGCCGGCAAGCAACATCACTAGGCAAGCATTGAGTTGGAATCCTCAAGGAAAAAGAAAGAGAGGTCGGCCAAGAAACACCTGGAGGCGAGAATTTGAAGCGGGACATTACCAGGATGGGGTTCAGCTGGAAGCAGCTGGAGAGAATGGCTCAGGATAGAAGTCGCTGGAGATCTTTAGTTGGTGGTCCACACCCCGATAGGAGTGGCGGGCAATGATGATGATGATGGTGCAATATTTACGAAATAAAGACAAAATATAAGCGCTGTTGAAATTTATAGCCTCTCGAATGTTGGATTAAATTGGAGGGGGGGGAGGCTAGGTCATGGGGTGGGGAAACATTTTGAGCCTTGTTGAGCCTTGTTGGGCCTTGTTGAGCCTTGTTAGGCCTTGTTGAGCCTTGTTGGACCTTGTTGGGCCTTGTTGAGCCTTGTTGGCCCTTGTTGGGCCTTATTGAGCCTTGTTGGACCTTGTTGGGCCTTGTTGAGCCTTGTTGGGCCTTGTTGAGCCTTGTTGGGCCTTGTTGGGCCTTGTGGGCCTTTTTGGACCTTGTTGAGCTTTGTTGGGCCTTGTTGGGCCATGTTGAGCCTTGTTGGGCCTTATTGAGCCTTGTTGGACCTTGTTGGGCCTTGTTGAGCCTTGTTGGGCCTTGTTGAGCTTTGTTGGGCCATGTTGAACCATGTTGGGCCTTTTTGGGCAATGTTGAGCCTTGTTGGGCCTTGTTGGGCCATGTTGAGCCTTGTTGGGCCTTTTTGGGCCTTGTTGGGCCATGTTGGACCTTGTTGAGCCTTGTTGGGCCTTGTTAGGCCATGTTGAGTCTTGTTGGGCCTTGTTTGGCCATGTTGAGCCTTTTGGGCCTTGTTGGGCCTTGTGGACCTTGTTGGACCTTGTTGAGCCTTGTTGAGCCTTGTTGGGCCTTGTTGGGCCTTGTGGGCCTTTTTGGACCTTGTTGAGCTTTGTTGGGCCTTGTTAGGCCATGTTGAGTCTTGTTGGGCCTTGTTTAGCCATGTTGAGCCTTTTGGGCCTTGTGGACCTTGTTGGACCTTGTTGAGCCTTGTTGAGCCTTGTTGGGCCATATTGAGCCTTGTTGGGCCTTGTTGGGCCTTGTGGGCTTTTTTGGACTTTGTTGAGCATTGTTGGGCCTTGTTGGGCCATGTTGAGCCATTTTTGGGCCTTTTTGGACCTTGTTGAGCTTTGTTGGGCCTTGTTGGGCCATGATGAGCTTTGTCGGGCCTTGTTTGTTGAGCTTTGTTGGGCCATGTTGAGCTTTGTTGGACCTTGTTGGGCCTTATTGGGCATTGTTGGGCCTTGTTGGGCCTTGTTGAGCCATGTTGAGCTTTGTTGGGCCTTGTTGGGCCATGTTGAGCTTTGTTGGGCCTTGTTGGGCCATGTTGGACCTTGTTGGGTCTTATTGGGCATTGTTGGGCCTTGTTGGGCCTTGTTGGGCCATGTTGAGCCTTGTTGGGCCTTTTTGGGCATTGTTGGGCCTTGTTGGGCCTTGTTGGGCCATGTTGAGCCTTGTTGGGCCTTGTGGGCCTTGTTGGGCCTTGTTGGGCCTTGTTGGGCCATGTTGAGCCTTGTTGGGCCTTGTTGGGCCTTGTTGGGCCATGTTGAGCCTTGTTGGGCCTTGTTGGGCCTTGTGGGCCTTGTTGGGCCTTGTGGGCCTTGTTGGGCCTTGTTGGGCTTTGTTGGGCCATGTTGAGCCTTGTTGGGCCTTGTTGGGCCATGTTGAGCCTTGTTGGGCCTTTTTGGGCCTTGTTGGGCCATGTTGGACCTTGTTGAGCCTTGTTGTGCCTTGTTGGGCCTTAAAATATGAAAAAAAGAGCCGGACCACGAGCAGAAGAAATTTTTTTTTGTAATAAAATAAATTAAGAATAAACCTCATGGATGTTAATGAGGAAGAGGGGTACACTGTACAGCTAGGTCCTCTCCCCCCTCACCCCCACCCCAGGTCAGTAGTTTATGCATGTTTGACCATGATTATCAACACCGAGGGGGGGGGGGCGGCGGATGGTCGTGCGGTAAAGCGCTCGACTGTCCTCCTGGGGATTCCTAGTGTGAGAACCAAGTGAATTTTTCAGGTCTTTTTGAAATTTTCTTTCATGTCTCCGGTGGTGCCTCCATGGCCATTGAACAAAAAAAAAAAAACAACAACACAGCCGAGCACGAGAGGTTTTGTGTTGGAGGCTAATGGTCCGGAAATGAAGGAAACCGTTCAGATATTCAGATTTAAAAAAAAAAAAAAATATTTGTTAGTTTCTATTTTTAAAATGTACAACACTTTATTTATTTATTATTTTGGCATAAGTGATCAATTTTTTTTGTTGTTAATTTAACTTTAAAGTAAACACGCAAACAGATACACACACACACATATACATGTACTCACAGACTAATATATGTACACAAACACAGCACATTAGTGTACTCACGTACTGCAGACACGCCGCGGTGGGGGGGGGTGGTGGAGGAGGGGGTTGTGCAGCCATGCCCTTGCGGGGGGGAGGGGGTGCATTGCTTTAAAAAATTTAATTGAATTTTTTTGATGCAAAATTAATAGGAGAGGAGGCTAGAAGAAGACACCACTCTCCCCCCCCCCGCCCCCCCACTAATCTTTAAATATTCATTAAATCTCACTGTATCTAGATGGCTGATAAAAAAAATATCTTGATCTGAATATTGAATCATCCAAGTTGGCAGCTCTAGTTTTAACTGTGAATGGCTTTCTCGGGCCTGGATACATGACATATACACACAGTCTGTGACCACACACACACACACACACACACACACACACATTTATTTACATTTGACCGTCGACACATTAGTTGGGGGGGTGGTCACCACGAGGTCAGTTACCGTCCGCCGATGTGGTCATTGGTCATTTCCTTTTGGACAAAGCTGCCTTGATTAGACTTTATACAAGGGCTTCCGTCCATTGATATTGTTATTGTGTGTGTAAGACAGACATAGAGGCAGACTAACAGACAGAAAAAAAAACCACAATCATAATGAAAGATAGACAGATACACTATCAGATGAAGACAGATACTGTCAGATGAATTCAGATAGACTGTCCGATGAAGACAGTTAAATTGTCACATGAAGACATAAAGACTGTCAGATGAAGACATATAGACTGTCAGATGAAGACAAATAGACTGTCAGATGAAGACATATAGACTGTCAGATGAAGACATATAGACCGTCAGATGAAGACATATAGACTGTCAGATGAAGACAGATAAACTGTCAGATATTCATTCATATAGGCAGACTAAAAAAAAGAGAGAACAACCACAAAAAATGATAAAGAAATAGATATAGATAAACTGTCAGATAGACAGACGGATAGAAATCCAAGCAGGCGGGTAAAAAAAAACATACAAGCTATTAGGTAGACAGACTGACAGAAAGATAGAAAAAAAAAAGAATATAACTGGTTTGCGAATGTGTTATCTGTGTTCAGCCTAGTGTTGTGTCTCAGAGCGTTGCGCACGACTAAAACATTCTTTTTAGATCAACGTATACCATTTAACATACCCCCATCCCTTCCACACTTAGAAATCAGTTTAGATAACGATGCAC
This sequence comes from Bulinus truncatus, assembly GCA_021962125.1. Lineage (NCBI taxonomy): Eukaryota > Metazoa > Mollusca > Gastropoda > Planorbidae > Bulinus > Bulinus truncatus. Next base: position 36,043 of record JAGDYQ010000396.1, on the reverse strand, counting down.
GCCATGTTTTTAGAATCGATAATATTATTATTATTTAAAAAGCTTAAAAAAAAGCGGTGCCCATATTAAGCGCAAGCTGGGACCCCCCCCCCCACCACCCACCACCACCCCCGTCCCCATCACTCCAGAACTCCCCAGTTCTGAGAATCACTGTCTTATATATATATCACAACCTTCCAGACCATCCTGTTTAAGACTTAGGATGAATCAGTGCACGATGCGCTCAACTGGATGATGTTAGTAAAACCTGGTATATAGTCTTGTTTTGTTCCCCCCCCCCCTGCTCCTCTCCTGTGTTCAACATTTGTAAAAGCTAGCCCAGGTAAAACAGACGAAACGAAACAGAAAAAAAGAAATGATGATTAAAAAGACAACAACTCAAATATTTTAGCCTACAGTGTTTACCATATCAAAGGAGTAGTTATTGTTAACATGCGTTTTGAGGGAAAATAATACAAGACCAAAAAACAACAACAGAACACTCTAACTAGTGTTGTTTTTGTCCCAGGTCATATTTTAGTTTCAGTTTTTATTTCGTTTTTTCTGTAATAATTTTAGTTTTCGTCTAGTTTTAGTCTTGCTTCTAATTTTAGTTTTAGTTTTAGTTCTCGTTGACGAAAAGTCAACATTTTCGTTAACGAAGGTTTTAGTTTTAGTTTTCGTGAACGAAAGCAACACTATATTTTAAAGTTAGTTTTTATTTCGTTTTTTCTGTAATAATTTCAGTTTTCGTCTAGTTTTAGTCTTGCTGCTAATTTTAGTTTTAGTTTTAGTTCTCGTTGACGAAAAGTCAACATTTTCGTTAACGAAGGTTTTAGTTTTAGTTTTCGTGAACGAAAACAACACTAACTCTAACATTTGGATTGTTGTTGTTAATGTCCCCTTCCCCCCCTCCCCCTCCCCCCCACGGTCTGTTATTTTTAAGTGTCAAGGCAAAAAAAAACGTTTCTACACAATAGATTGCTCACCGTGTCGCGCCGACCTACTAGAAACTAACTTTTATGCATGGATCGTGAACCCGGAAATTAAAAACCAAAAACAACAACGTGGAGGGCAGAGGTCACGACCCGCGTCTATCCATATATGATGGCGGGTCCCCCCAGCCGCTCTTAATGAGATCTGCTTAGAATCAATGTGTGCACAATGGCTACAATGGAGACCCGATTCTCTACAAGTTGATAAAGCTGCCCTCCCCCGTAACCGAATGTGTAAGTACAATGGCGGCCCCTATTACCTCACTTGGCACCCCTGCCCCCCACCCCCACCCAACAGTAGCTAGAATGTGGTTCATACAGGGACCCTAGTAACTACAATGAAGTTTCCTGTAAATTTACCAAGACTTAAATCAATGCACACAAAAGCAAACAGCAAGTGCACACGGATCCTCTAGTGAATGCATGCAGAGCCCACAACAGCAAGTGCACAGTGAGCCTATAATGAATGCATGCAGAGCCCACAACTACAAGTGCACAGTGAGCCTCAAGTGAATACTTAAAGAGCCCACAATGGTGAATTCCCCTTTGCCAACGGTACATTTACCCACAATCCCTAGTAAAAGTTTGGTAACCAGTGATGTATGGTGGATGGAATGCGTAAAGTAAACTTTGGGGGGGGGGGCGGTTGGAGGGCACAGAGGATGGTTCACACACACACACACACACACACCCAATGGAATGTTTGATGTCATATGGTGTATGAGTGTACATGTTCAATAAAACGGTTGAATAGTAAAGGAATGCAACCCCTGTCTCTCGCATTGTAAACAAGACACCAGTTACACACCTTGATGTAAAACAGAACGAAAAATTGCACTTACAAAACAGCTGCACTTAAAATCAGTAAATAAAAAAAAAAGTGTTTCGAAAATAGCTCGCAGGCAGGATTCTGTTAGAAGCATCATTACGTTCCATTAGGTATAATATATTCCTCCTTCGCTTTTATGTGTGTTTAGGGTGTCTCATTATATCAACCCCTACCTCTCTCTGATAAAATGTCTTCCCTAATTTGATATCTATCTATCTATCTATCTATCTATCTATCTATCTATCTATCTATCTATCTATCTATCTATCTATCTATCTATCTATCTATCTATCTATCTATCTATCTATCTATCTATCTATCTATCTATCTATCTATCTATCTATCTATCTATCTATCTATCTATCTATCTGTCTGTCTGTCTGTCTGTCTATCTATCTATCTATCTACTATCTATCTGTCTGTCTGTCTGTCTGTCTGTCTGTCTATCTATCTATCTATCTATCTATCTATCTATCTATCTATCTATCTGTCTGTCTGTCTGTCTATCTATCTATCTATCTATCTGTGGGTCCCGAGGACGACCGGAGCATTTGTCCCCCCCTCCCCCCCTCAGAGTGGACGAAGGACCAGAAAATAAAATAAGAACTGCAAACCCTCCCCCACACCGTGCCACACCCTCCGTCCAATTTTTCCGAACCCAGACATTTGTTTGGCGCCACTGTTTGACCCTACAACTTCCGACCTTTGCCATAACTTCAAAGCGAGGCAGTATGACCTCACAGTTTTTAAACTGTGGCATATCTTGATACGATAGTTGCGTGTTGCTTGGACAAGGGAAGACAACATAAATGTTCCCACGGACGGCAACAAGAGAAAAGATCACTCATAAATAAAAGTGGAGCAGAGAGAGAGAGAGAGAGAGAGAGAGAGAAATTCGACGCTTTGGAATTTCGACGAAGACATCAGAGTTGAGAGAAAATAAGTCAGTGTGACTGGGTCAAGGTCATATGAATGGCAGGGATAGTATTAGACTATTAGCATACAAACTATAATCTGAATAAATGTACATTGTGTTTGTTTGTTTGTATTAACTTACAGCTGTTTGTAGAGGAACTATTTTTTTGTGTTTACATATTTATCAAACCATCACTAACAATGGCTCACTGCTAGCCGACTCAAATTTAACGGGGGGGGGGGGAGGGGACATGTGGGAGAACCAAACTGTTTGACCACCTATTTCATTCTCTGAGTGTTGCATTAAGGGCCCTGATACACGAGGGTTTGGTCGGAGAAAGAGAGGTGGCATAATGCTGTTTTAAGAGGCTATGGCAGGGGTGGGCAAAGTTTTCCACCCGCGTGCCACTTTGGTAGAATGGGCCAGAGCGAGAGCAGATGATTGGAGTGTTTATAAGAAATATACATATTAAAATTAACCGTCATTGAAAGAGGCGTTTGCGTGGGAGAAGAGTGCGGGCCAGGCCAAGCAGCCTGACGGACCGGACTTGGGCCGCAGTTTGCCCACCTTTTAGCAATGGTGACATTTTAGTAGCCAAAAAAAAAATGGGGGTCTTTCAGCCAACATATATTCAATATGGCTCATTCAGTTGTTGCATCCGCGGATAGTCGGCACATCCGCACCTGTTCCCCCACCCTCGCAACCTAGTTAAGTCACGCCACAGTTTAAACTCGTTTCTGGCCCAAATGCGAATAATTCATCTCTCACATATCAGTTTCATCCACTTTGAAATGGCTACACATTTGTTTGATACATAGAAAGTAGTAAACAAAAATGATGGCTTAAGAATCTGCGTAGTTGATCCAAACAAGGTGAAGGTCGTAGACAACAAAAAAAAAAAAGACGTGTACTACGTCATTAACGCATATTTTTTTTTTCGAATTCAGGGGAAGTAAGTGATAGATCAATAAACGGTACAATATGACAGATTTATTTGATAAATCGGAATAATAGACAATAAGACTGACAGATTGATACCCTCCCCACCCTCCCCCACCTTCTTCTATCTGAACTATGGTAATGTTTTGGTTGGAGGACCCTAAACCAGTGGTCGGCAAACTTATCAGCCAAAGAGCCCAATATGAACATTACAACAATTAAAAAAAACATTGGGAGCCAAATCTGCTTGTTTAGTAAACTTTTATTACACTAAATAAATAGTACACTAAATAAGTTTTATACTAAATGCCAGAGCCGCACTTAAGGAGCCAAAGAGCCACATGCGGCTCCAGAGCCGCACTTTGCCGACCACTGCCCTAAACAGAGACTTTTTGAGATATTCGGTGGACAAGGAAAAAACGTACAGTCGCCTAGTTATGTACGGTTCAAGAATGGGACCTATAAGATACATCTCTAGGCAGGTTTGGGCTAAAGCACTGCTTAGTACTGCTGAATATTTGGTTTTTTTTTGTAACGCGATTTTAAAGTTATGTGAAACAGCTGAAATAGATTGTGTTGGGTATGGCACATAGAAAGAATGAAAAACAACAGAGGTCCAAAAGCAATATATAAGGCAACGCCCAATGAGAAAAGGCCTAAGGGCAGGCCAAGAAGTAGATGGTTGGAGGAGGTGGAGAAAGACCTTAAAGCCATGGGAGTGAGAGAGTGGAGGAAGAAGAAGACCATGGATCGGAAAAAATTCGGTTTTGAAAAAAGAAATAATGTAAAAGTAAAATTTTAGAGTAGTTATGAAATATCGTGTAAAGTTTACAGGGTTCGAATCTCATTGAATTAACGAGTCCATGTCAACTGACGCGCCTACTTGATCACCGAAACCTATGCCGATGGTTCTTAATGCGGGAAAAATAGTCTATTTTTAATGAGCGACTATGGCCAAACTCGAGCTTTTTTTGTCTTCTTACTTCCATAATAAATTTATTTATTTAGTTTTGCAAGAAACTTTACTGTTTTCATTGCTTACTTAATATCATAAGTGTGGGACGGATGGCCGAGTGCTGTAGATAATCGACAGTCGACCTGAGAGTCGGTGGTTTGATCCTCAGTGAGAACAATTTGAATTTTTCCTGGTGAAATTTGTTTCACAGTCGTCCCACAAGTCCACCCAGCTTTAAATAGGTACATGACTTAAATTGTCAGTAAGTAAAAGCGGCTGGGAGTTGTGCTAACCACGCAAGCCCTTCATAAGCCGAGATTATAGAAACAGGTGAATTCTACACTTCAATTCTACCCCCGATGGCTCGCTAGGGTTAAGGGAACTTAACACCATAAAGGCTCGCCTATCCTGCTTCAAAGTAGATATGCATTAGGAGGTCACTGGACTAAACAAGTCGGTGCTCCACGTCTTCAAATATTAAGAATCACTGGCATAGACTTGGTTAAAAAAATATTTATAACAGGCGCTGGTGAAACTCTCCTGGTAATGTTTTCTTGATCGATACCACATGGAAGAGATCAATCGTATCATCCTTACATGGACATACTGAGTGGACACACTTGATTGGACACACTGAGTGGAAACACTCACTAGACACACAGAGTGGACACACAGAGTGGACACACAGAGTGGACACACAGAGTGAACACACAGAGTGAACACACTGAGTGGACACACAGAGTGAACACACTGAGTGGACACACTCACTCGACACACTTGAGTGAACACACAAGATCGAGATCTAAGTAGTCAATGAAACGTATCGACTTCGAGGATGTAGGAATTCACGCGCGAATCTAGGCATTGAAAAAAACAAAAACAAAAATCGATACCGCTGACATCCTTTGATCGCGAGAAGAAGATAACTTCGCAGTGTACTGTCATCATTGGCCCAGCAGGAGTTATGGGTAATGGAGAGCAAGTAATTATTTACCCTATCCTCCCCCCCCCACCCCCACACACACATATAAGGTGGGCCCGAACTGTGTATGCCTGATAAATTAAAAAAAAAAAAAACAGAGCCTGCAAAAAGCTGAAGGAGGCCCCAAATCAATGGCGTAGTGGGGGGGGGCTAAAGGGGGGCATCATACCCCGGGCGCTACTCACAAAGGGGCGCCAATTGGTATATTTTACATATACTATTATATGGTTTTCGAATGGGGGGGGCGCTAAAAAGGTATTGTGCCCCGGGTGCGAGGTAAGCTCGCTACGCCATTGCCCCAAATTAGGTTCTGCACGAAGAGTCCCTCCCCCTCCTCCCCCTCTTTCGCCAAATTTATAACCCTAGCCCCGCAGCCTTTGATGGGTGGCAACGGTATTACAAGGGGCCCCCTCTTATGCTCGCACAAAGGTCCTATGCATGTCTTGGGATGTTTCTTGTTGGGTAATACTGTGTCTAGACAACACGTGATCATACTCTCCCCTATCCCCACCCCCCACCCCACCACCTCCATGGGGCTGAGGAAACTTTTACAAAAATAACGATATAGCACAACGGTATATGCGTATCGAATTTTGTTTATAAATCTTTGTCTTTTGTATTTGGGCGTTAAGCATTAGTGTTAAATTTCCCTGAAATGTTTAGTGTGTATATAGGTTAGTGGGGTAAACTCATGTTTACGTCTCATTTTATCCACTCTTTGTGTGTGTGTGTAGGCATCCATCACATTGGATAATAAAAGTGATTGCCAGGTTATTATTGTCTGTGTTGATGTCGATCAAGCAATTATTTATACGAAGCACTTCAAATATTTCATTTCCCCAGAATACCTAAAAAAAAAATATCTGTGAACATTGGAAGAAAAAAAAATTACAAAGAGGTAAAAGGAGTTTCATTTATTTTCATAAATAACGACTGAGAAAAATGTATTCGTTTCTTTTTTTTTTTTGTTTTTTTTGTCTCTAAAAGATAATTGCGAACTCATCCATAACCCTCTCCGCCGTGCGCGCAAACCAAAAAAGTAATTAAATCTACCTACACTTAACGACACTTCCCTGGCCAACCGAATGCGCTCAGCAAAGCTATTCTTTTACACTTTTCTGGCAACCAAGTTGCGAACCAATCAATGAGAAGCTATTATTCTAATTGGTGCAGACGTGCCAAAAGAAGAAAAAAAATTGTTGCATAGGTCAGCGCTCTGAGGATTACTCCATGAGGTGGGGGGGGGGGGGGGGGGGCGGAGTTTCTAAGGCAAAATTTTTTTTTATTTCATCTCTCGAAAGTGAGACATGTCTGAACTGTTTAAGCATAGTATTGGCCAGTTTGCGCCCCATTGTTGATAGTGAAGTCTCTGGCCACAGGTTGTCTGTTTTTTTTTTTAAATATTTAGATCAATATTCATTTTTTTTGGCTTATGGTCATCCAGAGGCGTATCTAGGGTGGGGTGGGGAAGGGGTGGGGTCCAAATTCGAAAGTCCCCCGGGCCCCAGCTTATGGGGGCCCCCAAATTTTTTTTTACATTAAACATGAAGTACATTGTCTTATGTCATGATGTCAAATGTTAAAATGCAGCCCCCCCCCCAAAGAGGCCAAGCCCCCCCGGGTCCTCCAAATCCCTAGGTTCGGCACTGTGGTTATCATTTCCTCTTTTTTCTTCTTTAGCAAACTTCAAAATTATTTTGGCTCATGAAATTTTTTTTTGTTATAAATGTGAAGAAAAGTGTAATTAAAGTTAGCAAAGTGTGTGTGTGTGTAAATGTGTGTCATTGTTTTTTTTTTTATCATTATTGGCATCGCATGAAAATTCAAAAACTGTAATGAACCGACAAGCTTGGCGTATTCATCGTTTCGGTAGCACTATGTTATCGTCCAAAGTGACCCTTGTGGTTCGAATGTTGCACAGCAATCACTGGCCACTTAGCCCCCTCCCCTCCCCTACACACACACACGCTCGCGCTCACACTTCCAAATAGACGACACTTACAGTGAAAATCCCTGTCAAATATTAAGCTTCAGGGCCCCCTACACCCACCCCCACCCCAACATGTCTATCTGGCTAGGGCCCCGAAAACATCAACGTCTATGCCCATCCCTCCCCAAAAAAACACATAAAAAAACAACACACAAATACCACACACTGACACCACACACACACTGACACCACATACACTGACACCACATACACTGACACCACACACACACTGACACCACACACACACTGACACCACACACACTCTGACACCACACACACTGACACCACATACACTGACACCACACACACACTGACACCACACACACACTGACACCACATACACTGACACCACTCACACTGACACCACACGCACACACTGACACCACACATACTAACTCACACACACTGAAACTACACACAATGACACCATATAATGGCACCACACTATAGCCCCACGACATACAAACACTTCATAGACAAACACATCGTAAATTCACCCCCCTCCCACCCCCCAATTCCCACTAATAGAAGTTTTACAGTGACAGCTGTCATTGTTTGCTACTGACAAATTCATGGCCGTCGTAAAATATTTAAGACTTTCACTCGCGGTCAGTCAACGAGTCCAATCGATGGTATATCAATGAAACACCGATAGTTGTCCGTCTGAAGTACCCGAGCACGCAGCACAGCATTCGCGTTTGTCCCACATCCATCTTGACCCCGTGCTATTGTGAGTGTATTGTAATCATTCTTAATGACCGACTTCAATGAAAGCGCTTGGAAGGAAATTCTGCAAGTCTGAATATTTTATGTAGAGAAGTATGTAGGAGAGGGGTGTGAGAGAGCATTCGGCTGCCCCCCCCCCCCCAATGCATTTATCTATCTATCTATCTATCTATCTATCTATCTATCTATCTATCTATCTATCTATCTATCTATCTATCTATCTATCTATCTATCTATCTATCTATCTATCTATCTATCTGTCTGTCTGTCTGTCTGTCTGTCTCTGTCTGACTATTTATCCAAATGTCTGTCTGTGTATCTGTCTGTCTGTGTATCTGTCTGTCTATGTATCTGTCTGCCTGTGTATCTGTCTGTGTATCTGTCTGTGTATCTGTCTGTCTGTCTGTGTATCTTTCTTTCTGTGTATCTGTCTGTCTATGTCCGTTCGTCTGAACTGTGTTGTGGTGCTTTTAATTATCTATTCCAGGGTCATGCTGCGGCGTTGTGTGTGTGGGGGGGCATCATGTCCCGGGCGCTACTCAAAAAGGGGCGCCAAATGATATATTTTACATATAATATTATATGGTTTTCGAGTGGGGGGAGGGGCGCTAAAAAGGTATTGTGCCCCGGGCGCGAGTTAAGCTCACTACGCCACTGAGGTCATGCATTACTCTGCAGCAAAACGTATGCCTTCCAATTTCCTTTAATACCAAATAATGCACCCTTTCTTTGACTACAGAACAACTCGACTGTCAGATAGTGGAGGCAGATAAACGCCTCGCCCATCCTACTCTCTCTCTCTCTCTCTCTCTCTCTCTCTCTGTCTCTCTCTCTCTCTCTCTCTGTGTGTGTGATATAAATGAAAATGCCTTTCCATCTGTCACTAAACAATAACACCCATAAGTAAACATCCAAGAACATACAACATCACTTGCCACGTCGACACCCGGAGACCCCCCTCGCCCTCTTGCCCCCCTCCCCCCCACCCTCATCCCCGCCGTCACCTCCCCCCCCCCACTTCGCCCCTTTTGTTTTCTATCACAGTGAAGGAAGTGCTTGCTAAAAAAGAAAACATGCTAAGAGCGGAACACATTTTTTTGCTGTTGTGTTTTGATGTTCTACATAGAAGACTTTACCTCCTCCATACTTCATTTAAAACACCCCCCCCCTTAAAAATAAACAAAAAAAAACAAAACAAATAAACTTCAAATGGAAAAAAAATAAAAATGAATCTTGTCTTGTATCATTCAATTCAAAATGTTATGGACGATCTGTTAAGGTGATCCATACACCGATGCAAGGTTTCAGTTACTGCTAATTGCTATTTTTTTTTTTATTTTTTAAGCTACAGTAGCCATTTTTGGCACATGCATTCAACAGACCAATGAATAAACAAAGAAATAAAAAAAATATTAAAAAATTTATAAAAAATGTTTTATGTGACTTTTTGGGGGTGAAAAAGTGTAATTTTAAGATATATTTTCAAAGAACCAATTTTTAAAATCTATTGTAGATATGATAAAATAACTTTGCACAAATGTTAATGAATGTGTTTCGAACAAACCTCCAATTTTTTTTTTTTAGAAAAAATTGAAAATAAAAAAACTGTGAATTTTTTCTTTCGGTACACTCAAAAAAGTTACATTTTTCGGGGGGTAGGTAAGAAAAAAAATTATTAAAAAATTTCCAAAAAAAAAATTGGAGAACTGTCAACAATAGATGTAAGAATAAGCATGCACAATTGTAAGCTTATATCTTCAGTAGTTTTTGTGAAAGTGTCGAAAAGGTACAATATTTTTTTTTTAAAAGCGATTTTGAGAAAACCGCAAAAAAAAAAAAAAACTGTCAAAAAACCTCTATTAAACAAAATACATGGCCTTAAAAAGATAGTTAATGATTGGACCGTGATAGTAAGCCATATTTCAATATGAATAAACAATTTAAACTCAATAAAATCAGCAGAAAAAAAAATCATCTTTTTTTTTTTATCGGGAATTCCCTGTTCTATTTTTAGACGCTTGGGTTACCTTAAACAATTTCAATCAAACCACGTGATTAAGATTTTTTTTTCCTCCTAAACGAGGTTAAAAAATAAATAAAAGTGTTGTTGATATTTTTAGAAGATGTGTCTACCAGTTCAGGAAATGTTACACCAACGTTTGCTTCGTTTGTATGTATGTATGTATGTGTATGTATGTGTTTGTGTATGTATGTGTGTGTGTGTGTGTGTGTGTGTGTGTGTGATGTGTTGTGATTGACGAGGGATTTTCAAATCATTAACTCGTTCTACTTTTCATCTATTTTTGTCCAGTCTCAAACGCAAAGTCCATCACTGTTGAGTTTAATTAGGTTAAATTATTTCAAATACACAACCACAAAGTCCATCATTGTTGAGTTTAATTAGGTTGAATTATTTCAAATACACAACCACAAAGTCCATCATTGTTGAGTTTAATTAGGTTGAATTATTTCAAATACACAACCACAAAGTCCATCATTGTTGAGTTTAATTAGGTTGAATTATTTCAAATACACAACCACAAAGTCCATCATTGTTGAGTTTAATTAGGTTGAACTATTTCAAATACACAAAGTCCATCACTGTTGGGTTTAATTAGGTTGAATTATTTCAAATACACATGTATTTTTTTTTAATATCAAAATACTCTTACTCATGTGCGTTCATTCTGATCACTAAAGTCTTGTGTTCGAATCCCGACGAAAGCTTTTTTTTTTAAAGTTCAGTCCATCAAACTATGTGACGGACATTTGAAACTAGACACAGGTCTGAACATAAAAGGTCCCTTACAGCCAGTGGTCCCCGACCTTTTTTCTCGCCGCGGACCGGTCAAAGTTTGTTAATTTCACCGCGGCCCGCTAAGGTGAGGGGGGAGCTATTTATATTTTAGATTGTTTTTGATTTACGCTGCCATTGCCGCTCACGACCAACCTCTCGCCGTCCATGGAAAGTCTCCACAATCCCGGGAGAAATACACCACAGTAAATAAAATGGAGATAATTGAATGGGCGGCCCAGTACCGTTTGATCCGCGGACCAGTACCGGTCCGCGGCCCGGTGGTTGGCGACCCACTGCGTTACACCAATTCGATGTGCTTTAATTAATTAATTATTTTTTTTTGCGCGTGGGGGGGGGGTTTGTGGTGGGTTTCTTTAACATTGCCACGAAGGAGGGGGAGGGGGGGGGCGAGCTAGAAGAGGGTGGGGAAAAAATGTCTTTTTACTTGGACGTTTTGCAGGTAAATGGAATGGAGGAATAAGGAAGGCATCTTTTAGCCGGTGCCGAACCTAGGGATGTGGGGTCCCGGGGTGGGGGGCTCGGCCTCTTTGGGGGCCCCTGCATTTTGACATTCAACACCATGACATAAGATCATGTACTTAATTTTTAATGTAAACAATTTTTTTTCGGGGTGGGGGGGGGGCTTCTCAAGCTTGAGCCCGGGGTTGGGGGGGCTTTCGAATTTGGACCCCCTCCCCCCCCCAGCATAGGTACGCCTCTTCTTTTAGCTCAATAACAAAGTCTCATATCTTTTAAGTGAATGCATTAATTTGTGTGTTAATGATGTGTAAATAAGAATCAGTTGTTTTGCATAAACTACGGACATATTTCAACCAGGTGAGTAACGTGACAGCATTCTCAACTAGCTCATACTCTCCAATTCCATTTCCGTTTAATTGAGCCATTCTGTTAATTGCATCCGATGACAGCGCGGCAGAAACAACGTCGCCTGACAGACAAAAAATGGGCGATAGTCAGCGGTTATCAAAATGTGGATGGCGACCCTTCGAGTAGTTCTCGAGCTGATCTGAAGTGTGTCGCCAGAAATCATGAACATTTGAGAATGTATCAATAATTTAAGTGTTTTTTTTTTTTTATTTCTGTTCAGTTTGGTGGCGACAATCAAAAATGATTAATTAGCAAGTCGCGAATAGCAATAGATTGAGAACCACTGCAATAAATACTTTTGACTGTAGTAAACTTGCTTCAGTAAGTCAGTCGTTCACCTTACTAGACAGTACTAGACACAGCGATATATTTATATAAAGATCTCAATAAATTCACAGTTGGCAGCGTGGAATACACAAGGGGACTGACTCTAGATTCGTTTTCTATTGGTTATCTTCTTTTTTTTGTATTTGATAGAACTTGCGGGATCAACTACACATCTCTGTGTTACTTTGTGAATCTTCTTGGTAGAGAACGTTGTGGATAATTTCTCTAGCAAAATAGAAGTTACAAAAATGACAATAATAATTGATTATACAGTAGAAGGACAATAGAAATGGTGGACTGTCCATTGAATAGTTAGGAAATGTGTAAAGTTTCCATAGCCCTCAAGGGCCATCGGGATTCGGGGCAGATGAAGTGTAGAATTCATCCTGTTTCTATAATCTCGGCATATGAAGGGATTGTGTGGTTAGCACAACGCCCAGCCGCGTTTACTTCCCCAGCTTTAAGTCAGGTACCCATTTAAATCTGGGTGGACTGGAAATAAGACCTGGGAAAATTCCCATGGTTCTTCCCGAGGATCAAACACAGGACTCTCGGGCCGACTGTCGAGTATCTACACCACTCGGCCATTGAACAGTTGACCTTGAATTAGGAAATGTGTATAGAGCAGATAAGGTGTATAGAGCAGAGAATGTGTATAAGAATAGTCATAGTCGTTATATGGCGGGACGGGTGGACGCCCCCATGTAGAACACACACACACTCACTCAGACACACACACACACACATACACACACTCACTCACACACACACACTCACATACAACTCACGTGATCTATCCACCTACCTATCCACAATCAATTAATAAATCAATATACTTTTCCTATAATCAGTCGATCAATCTACCTATTATCTATCTATAATCAATCAATCACTTTGCCTACCTACATCTAATCAATCAATCAACCAACCTATAATCTATCTATAAGCCATCAATCAACATGCCTATAATCAATCGATCAAACTACCTTTAATCTATCTACATTCAATCAATCAATCAACCTATAATCTATAATCAATGAATTAATAGATCTATCTACCTATAATCAATCAATCAATCTACCTATAATATAACTATATGTCTATTTATCTATTCTCTCTCTCTCTCTCTCGATATATATATATACACACACATACACACACATAAGATCATATATATATATATATATATATATATATATATACACACATATTTATATATATATATATATATATATATATATATACACACAAGCACACACACATAAGATCATTATAATCTTCTTCCCTAAGAAATAGCCAAGAGAAGCAACAAAGAGAAAGAGAGAAAGCGGTAGAGAGAGAGAGAGAAAGACGCAATAGGGTAGGAGGGGAGACACATGCGCACAAGCACACGCAGAGAGAAAGAGAGAGAGAGGAGAGAGAGAGAGAGAGAGAGAGAGAGAGAGAGAGAGAAAGAGAGAGAGAGGAGAGAGAGAGACGAGAGTCAGAGACAAACATCACAGCCAAAAAAAAAAATTAGTCCCGGTGAATATTGAAACTTTCTCTCTCCCTTTTTTTTTTCTCTTTCAGAACTAAAAATCGATCCTGGCGCTCACGCTGCCCCAGACGCTGCCAGCTGACATCAGGCCAAGACACGGTGACACAGGGCGGGGGGCCCCAGGACACTAGCCTGGCGACGTTTAACACCGGTACTGTACGGGGGAAGAGGTGTGTGGGAGTGTGGTGGGGGGGGGGGCTCGCACCGGACGGGATCGTTGACCAGCGTTGCTGGATATAGAAACTGACGTGTTCGGCCATAGAGGATTTTTTAAATACGGACACTTTCACACACACGACCGTTTTTGTTATAATGGGCGCGCGAATATAGGATTATCACCGAGGTGTATGGATTTATATGATGACACATGGGAGCGATTTTTACTTGGTGGAGGGTGGGGGTGGGGGGTCTTGTGTGCTGGGAGAGGGGGAAGGGATTAGGATGTATGTGTGTCTGCTGCGTGTGTGTGTGTGATTAAAGCGAATGTATCATACGTCTATTTCTGCCATTCTATCTATCTATCTATCTATCTATCTATCTATCTATCTATCTATCTATCTATCTATCTATCTATCTATCTATCTATCTATCTATCTATCTATCTATCTATCTATCTATCTATCTATCTATCTATCTATCTATCTATCTATCTATCTATCTATACATGCATCCCATCTATCTGTCTGTCTGTCGTCTGTCTGTCTTTCAATCAGCCAATATGTATATGTATCATTGTTTCAATATTTATTTATTTATTCTATATGTCATTCGCCTCTCTACCTCCCCCCCTCCCGATCCCCCCCCCCCAATACCGTCACACCCCACGCCCAGACACACACACAGACATACACATTGAAAATACAAAATAAATTATTAATGTTTTTGGCCTCTTAGTATGCTAATAAACTGCATGAAATATACAATTGTTGAAATAAATGATTTAAAACAAAAAGTATTTTACCAGGTACACGCGGGAAGGTCCACATAAAAATTCAGCCAGTAGTAAACATTTGGGATAAAACTTTAATTCATTTAGTTTGATTTCAAAGTTATAGCGGCATTATGCCAGCGCGGTATGCCAGATGTCGCAAGACAGACTCGATTTTTGATATCTAGAAGAAAAAAAAATTACAGTGCTAAATATACATATAGGCCACATAACTCATCGTGAAAAAAAAATCTGTCAAGTAACATTCTTTCCTCCTAGTTATTTCCCCTTCAATAGGTCAGTGAGAGGTATCGATTGTAATGGTTGACGTCATATCGTCTGCAACACACCACACGTCACCAAATATAGCTTTCAATCTCATCAAGACTTTGAAATAAAAAAAAAATTATAAAAAAATTCGTATAAAGTAAAAAAATTCATATATATATATATATATATATATATATATATATATATATATATATATATATATATATATATATATATATATATATATATATATATATATATATAATCAGTGCTTTTTTTCTAGCGAAAAATGTTTGGGAACTCATTTCACATCTGTTTTTTAACTTATGTCAGAAAATACTATAATAGTCTATAATTGAATTTTCCACTGAACACAAATTTTATTGTAATGGATATTTAAAGAAATAAACGTTTTTATAAGAAAATTAGAGACTCAAAGAGTTTATTTATAATAAAAACCGACCTGACTATATAGTTTATGTGGAAAAATGTATTCTACTGTAATGATACTGGTACCGTATTAGGCTTTAAAACAAGTTCCAGAGTTTTCTCATGTTTTCATCTGACAAATCATCTCGGTTTCTTTTCTTGCTTTGTGAGTCTAGAGCTGAATGTCTGCCTCGAAGCAGCCAAGAGTCTACGTACTTTGTAGGATCAAAATATGTTAGTGGGGGGCCGACCAATCTGATGAATAAAAGTGCCGAGACTGTTTTTGTCATAAGCGAAGCTCTCGTTGGGGTGATTATCAAATTCATTTGTGAGAATCCCCTTTCACACTCGCTCGAAGAAATGGAAATTGTATTAAGAGCATGTATCAGAGGAAGAATTCTTTCAGAATATGTTCTTTCCGTAAGATAATCACGGAATCCAAAAATGATTTCTCTTTCGTTAAGTTGTAGCCTGCTGTACAATTTCTCAATTTCCGTTTCACCAAATGTCAACTGCTTGTTCATGTTATCTGTCCAATGGCTCTGATCTAGTATGCTATAGTCCATTGAGCTAGTTCAACATCCTCATTAGAAAGTAATCTTTTCGCAATTGATTCGCTAAGTTTCTCGTAAAAGACATTTGCATCAATAGGAGGGTCGTTTCTGCTGTTTCTGTTGTGCAGTACAATTCCATTAAACATTAGATGTTCAGCAGCTGCTGTTGCATTCCTGGAGTATGGGCCCGGACTTTGCCTTCGTTCCTCGAACACCTGTACGAGTCTTTTTATTTTTTTATTCGCGGTGTAAAGATTCGTGTTTCGCTGCTGTAGGTCCAAGCTCATTTCAGATAACTCTTGAAGAGCATCACACATCAGGCCAAGATCCATCACAAATTCAGTTGATGCTATTTTCTTCTTCAAACCTTCATATGTACATTTCTCACTGTTGCTTCTTGTGGGATCAGTCATTGCTTCTTCAAAATGATTCACCAGAGCTGCATAATTATTCCACACCGCAAACACTGCACGGAAATTTGACGAAACCCACCGCGTACTTAAAACACGTCCAATTTTCAATAACTCTACTTCAAAATTCAGCACATGAATGCAGTTCTCTGCTATTTTTTGGAGAAGCATGGTGTATTACATATAGCTTATCAAGAAAAGATTTAAATCTATTGATTCCTGAAACGTCCTTTACGGTATCTGCTACTGAAAGTTCAAGTCTGTGATTAGCACAGTGCCAGATTATCACCGATGGAAATTTATCAGTAAGTAGCTTCTTTACTCCACTTCTGCATCCCAACATGACAGATGCACCATGACATGTAACAGAAACTAAATAGTTCTTTAAGTATTCTTCACCCATTCCGTAATATTTAAGACAGTCTAGTAATGCAGTAAAGATTCCGTTGGCACTGACACTTTGAAGTTCGACTAAGTCCAGAAATAAATTTATTGGTTCTTTCATTCCAGTACCCTCTATACAACTTCGCAAGTATACTATAAGAGTTGATTTTTGACTCAGTGTGGTAGACTCATCGATCATCACTGATATTTTACTTTTTGAATCAACCACTTCTTTGACCAACTTCTGTCTCATTTCAGTGCTTATATGGTTCACAATATTAATGCATGCATTTGTCGAATGTAGAATGCGACCCATGTCAATTCCGTTTAGTTCCTGCAAATCAATTTCCATTTCAAAGTTATTAAATGACTGATTTCCTTTCGCTACTTTGTATGCAGTGCGAAAAATTTTAGCCGTCACTGTTTTCTCACGTGTCAATGACTTCAAAACTACGCTTTCAAGCTTCTCCTTTTCTGCTTCTATCTTTACAGCAGCTTGATGTCCAGCAGATTCCTTGTGAAGCAAAATTTTCTTACGGAGTGAATTCTGCTGTTTCTTTTTTTCATCTCCGTTACAAGATACTGTGCCATCAGTCCATTCTTTCGATATTTTCATGCCCATTTTTGCTTCTATGCCAAGTGTTCCAATCTTTCGGCAGACTGTACAGCCGAGCTTTTTTCTTCTAACGCACAGCCACTCATATCTTCCGCAGAAGTCTATTTTTTGCTCCAATGTCCAACAACTTGGCAAGTCACTGTCAGAGTCTATGTTTACATCGCCATAATCGTCTACACACGTTTGTTCTGACACTGTCGTTTGAATCGTTTGTATAATATCGACATTATCTTTCGCAACTTCTTGTTTTAATTGTTTGTTTACCGGAGCAGCAGATGGGAAAAAGTGTGAGATTCTTTTCATTTCAACGCTTTTTTGCTTGTTTAATTATTATAAATTTTCAGACTTTAAAATGACATAGAAAAATTATTTACCAAAGTTTGTACTAAAATCAGCCACTCCGGAAATAGAAATAGGTTCGAATATCTATGGGTTCGAATATATCTCATTATAATATCAAATATGTATTCATGCGCGCTTCTAGCCTGCCGTTTAACTTACTTGATCAACAATATTTTTCCGCTGAAAAACTTTTTTTCTATAAATTTTTAAACGAAACATTTTTTATTTTCTATAATATACAATATTTCAAAAATTTAATTTTTTTCTCAAATTTATATAATTTTTATAATATTCAGTTTAAAATTTTATTTCGTATAATTGTTTAATATGTATTCTTGCGTTATAGCCTACCGTATAACCTGCTTGATCTGAAAAACATTTCTGCTTGAAAAAATTATTTTTTTTATTACAAATCTGGCCAAAAAAGCTATGGGAACTCAGCTCCCATGAGTTCCCACTGAAAAAAAGCACTGTATATAATAAAGTATCATTACTGAAAATATAAGTGTGGGTGCCCAGCTAGTCATTAAATAATAAATTAAGTATTGCTACATACCTACTAATTTATAGACATATCTATTTCAGTAGTTGTAATCACATAACCTTTTTTTAACTTTAGTAATGATCATTTATATAAATATTTTTATTATTTTTTTTTACTTTTGAAATCTGGTTTTTTGTTTTATGTGGGGGGGGGGGGGGGGGGTTAACCCCATTGACTTGAAACAAAAGCTTCACAATTTTTGCACACCACTCAATCAGACATGATAATCTCAGAGCCAATTTCTCCCATTACGAACATGACATAATTTGTTTTACAATTCTACAAGATATCTATCTCTATATAATTATCTTTTTTAATAGTGCTGGAGCATCTTTAACAATATTACACAACAGATATGTTCTCTAGCCAAGAAAAAGCACTCCGATAATTTAACTCAATCAACTGAACAACTTTGGGTTTTCTATGCAAATTTGTTCAAGTGCGGCACAGTGGTTGTTATAATTTGATTATTGGAAATTTAAAAAGTTGATATTGAACATCTATTCCGAAAATGATTGACAAAATTTGTGCAGCTCTCACTCAAGGATCCCCTGGTACTTTGAATAATCAACTCACTGGTCGCAGAATTATGAGATAATGATTGGATAACTTTGTAGTAATTAGCCAGTGATTAACTAAATTATTATATTTAAAAAAAATAACAACAAGTTGTTAGTCTAATTATGACGGCTATAATTACAGGACATGTAATGTACCATATCAATAACAAGACCTAACAGATCACATACATATATAAACAAAGACATCACAGAGCAAAAACACTGACCTATATATCACAAAGTCAACATGAATGAGAAAAAAAGGCAAAAAAAAATTATAAAAATCTGTTTATTTACACAAATAAAAAAAAAAATTACAATCAGGGGAAGAAAGCATTAAAACCTGCTTATTATTTTAAAAACAAAAATGTTATCTCCTGAATAATTCAGTGCCACAATGCTAATTTTCAGAAACACATTTTTATCTGGACATTTAGAAAATGTACATTTTATGAGCTTTCACGAGACGACAATATGGTTTAGTAGATGATGGTTTGTTTTTGGTCAAATAGTCTTCCCAAATAACTGCCATCTTTTTGACAAATACATGCAATTAAAATAAAACATCTGATATTGGACAATAAAAATGAATTGTTTTTTTTAACATTCACAATACGTATAACTGCTGGGCACCTACTAGAGAGTAACGTCTAGAGATTTGCAAGTAAAAGTTCCATTTTAGTGACCCTGTATACACTTCTACACAGATTATTTTTTTTAACCTGATCATGCGAATGTCCAGGTTTCTTTTCAGTGAATTCTTGAGGATTTATCGTACAAACTTTGATGATGTTTATAATATATGATATGTTTAGACTTAAGTCATCTATACAAATAGTTTAGATGTAACTGTTAAATAAGAAAGGTCAACAGGGAGTGTTTCTGAGTAAATGTATAACGATCAAATGTCAAATGTGCACACAGTCATAAATATATACGTGTATATTATTTCTACACATCATCAAAAAAAAACAAAACACACAGGGGGTTCAGGGGGTTGTCAAATGAATGTATATGATGCTGGTTACTGGTTCCAATTCAACAAAATGGGCAGCCTTGAGCTCAGCTAGTGGGAGATAAATGGCCGCAGCTTTTGTCGCAGGATAATTATTACAAAACTCTGCTTATTCAACAGCAGACAATGGTAAAGGCACCATAAAAAAAAAACATCATGTGACTAAAGCAGCTCACTGAGTCATCATACAACTGAGTCACCATACAACTGAGTCATCATACAACTGCTTGCCTCTGCAAGTGGAGCCAAACAATGGGTCACCAGGAAATCTTTGCTAAGTTAAAACCAAAAAAAAATTTAAAATCCACCGGGTTAATCCCACAACAAAAGAAGCTTTAAAAAAAAAATACAGGTACATGTATGTGAATATTTATAGAATGTACCTTTTTAACAATCACTTTCCAGTTTTAAAAAAAAAGTGGAATGGCATTATCCAACGACCAGCCAAAAAAACAATTAATCAACAAAGCAAAGGCGAACATTTTGCATAGCCAATGAACACTATTTTTTCCTTTTTAAAAATAAATGGCTCAGTACAAATAAAAAATGGAGAGAATTTATAACCAAGATAAACACACATTCAATTTAAAAAACAAACACCAAAACCTTCTTACATCTTAAAATCCTGTGACATTAGCTTTCTTGCAGATTCTTTTGATCTATCAGCTGTGTTACCTCCAAGCTGTGCGCATGTGTGCACACACACACACAACACATTGATTGCATGGATGCTCACACACACATTACAACAGAGCCCAGAAATATGTCACTTAGTAATGTCATAGTGTACACAACATTTTTTTTATTTCCTTCCAAAGTTGAGGGACAGCCAATATCTTTGGCTGCAACTCTGCCTTTAGATAGTCTATCAGTAGAAACTAATGCTCTAAAAATGGTAAATCTTCACTTGAAAAATACTGTGTTCAGCTGAATAAATAAATAAAAAAATTACATTACCATCGATGTATTAAACTAAAATTAATATCTATCTGACGCAAAAAAAATGCCAGTCTAATTCTTTGGCAGTACAGATGTTTACCTACATATTAATCATAATCACTGTATTAACAATTATAATATTTCGTGAAATGACACAAACCATTTATTATTTCACATTCAGTTTCCAAAATAACAAGGAGGTAAAAAAAAAAAACCTGCGATTCATTATAATCAAGTATTATAAAAAAAAATTACAGCACCGACACTTTCTGCCAGTTTGGATTATGGAGCTATAAAGAATTTCCTAAATCATTGGGAGTCTTTGTGAGGTCTTGACCTTTGGTTTACATCAAAATAAGTATAAAAAAATATATATTTAATTAAATCATAATTAAATATATTCGTCAATAGAAATTATTGATTACAAATCCTGTACAGATGACTGTTTCCATGTAATGTATAATACACAATTTTTTCAAAAGTAGTTATTATTATTTTTTAACATATTACATAAACTTCAAAAGCTAATTATGCTGACATATAAAAATGAGACAAAAATTGGCTTGAAATTTATTTTTAGATCAAATTAAAATGTTCTAAAATAAAACTCTTATAAAAAAATGCAAAAAAATTACAATACATGTAGTAATACACAAAAAGTGACATTTTTATTTAAAACCCTGCATTTAAATGAAAATAACAGAAAACAAAATATCATGAGATCTTTGAACCGATTAATCAAAATATAAACGTGTGGTCAGAGATTGTGTTTAATTTTTAAAAAAATCAATCATTCATATCGGGTGTAATTATCCCCAGGACCCCACCCACCAAGTGGAGACTACCAGTGACCAAAATCTGAACGTGTCCTTTTTCTTTCAAAAACGTTTCCGCAGCTGGCAGGGTGCCGCTGCTACTGTAGGTCTTTTTGACCACTGGGTCACGGCCCTGAGTCGCCCAGCTCAGAGCTTCAAGAATGGAAGGGAAAATGTATGAAGCCTGTTTAACATCATGGCTACAATCAGTATTCATTACACCGTTACATGCTAAAGTGACAGCATCCAGGAAATGGGACATTTTATTCTTATCAGATAGTATACAATTGTGGTGGGGGTATGAGGGTCCATCTTGAAAACATTTCTGATCATGAGAAACAAAATTAACATCTCTGTTGATGTAGTCTGTTTGTTTCAAAAGCCTATCTACCAGGTCTTTATTGTTGCAATTATGATCTAGCTGATTAACACAGGATCTGTCATTCTGCTTTTGATGTGGCCGGATGAAGGCTGGCAAAGAGTCCCAAGTATCTTTGTTGGCTTGAGCACGATGCACCATTGATTCAGGGGTTACTGTTCGATTAATTTGATCTGTATGATTAAAACACCATAAAATTTGACAAGTGGCTTGACAAAGAACACGTGCAAACAGGCTAACTTTCTATAAGTGTCATTATTTCGTGTGTAAAAAATTCTAACTGAAGAATAATATAAAAATGTATACAACTGGTTACCTGCTCTGTTAAATGTACCAGATGTTGATACAGTATTGGTACAAAACACAGCAGCATCAAATTCACACTCCTAGAACAAATAGAAAAATATATTTAAGACTCAAAGACAATGTTTGCTAGATTTTAATTTTCTCCTAAAAAGCATTCAAAGACAGTACTTTAAAGTGAGTAACTCAGTGAGTTCCAATATTTTTTCTCATATAAAACAATGAGTTGGTCCCTGGCTGGTAACCAGGCAAAATGAGTTCAACAAATTTTTTAAGGCCTATGCGGAATATTTGAATGGCAGAATACACTAACAACAAAAGCAGTCGTGAAAATCACTGGAGATGCCTTAACTACAACGAAAAAATCTTTAAGGAGGCAGCAAAGTAGCACACCGAAAAAAAAAAAAAAATTAAAAACGTACAGAAATGCAACAATAGTTACTCAAATTCCTTAGCGAATAGGGTGATCCATGGTTGAAATTCTTACCAATTTTTAGATTTCAGATAGCTGGAGTTTTCGGGCAGTTAGATTTGAGGTATTATTGTAGTAGAGAATTTAAAAAAAAAAAAAAACCTGGCTAAAAAGCAGCCAAAGATTAACAACACTAAAAAGCAGCCAAAGATTAACAATAATAAAAAGAACAACCATAAAAGTATACATTACAGTGAATCAATAAAATGTGGAATATGTTTATTCCAAATCGGAATACAGTTTTTCAGTTTATAAACAGTTTTTTTGTGTGGAAAAACAAACATATTTAGACTTGATTAGGGACGCTCAAAACATCAGAAAACCATGCTTCACTAATTGCTTAATGAATAACATGCCAGAAATGTGAAGACAATTTTTTTTTTAAATAAAGTACCCAATCTGAAATAAAAATATTATACTAGCTGATTCATTCATCGCCTATTTATGAGCTAGTCATTAGAGAAAAACACAAACACAATAATAAACTTAGCCGATTTTTATTTTTACCTTCAAAATCTTTAAAAACGGCAGAACGTCTCTATCGCCAGTAGAGTTGAATATTAAAACTCTTGCAACACTACCACTGAAATTAACACAACAAAAATGCAATGAAACGACTTGTTATTTAAAAACTGATACAGTATTTAGCATTAATTCAATTCATTAGATTAATTAAAAAGGAGTTGGAAGTCCCATTAAAAAAATTTCAACCTGTTAACCCTACAGGATAAATATATAACACCGGAAAGTTGTAAGTACCTGAGGCTACGTCTTTCTTTATCTGCAGCATTTTTAAACCATGTGGCACACACCTAGGAAATATTAGAATACAATCAGAATTTTTTTTATGTCGGAAAAAAAAAACGATTAGAACCAGAAAAAATGATCTTATGTATAAGATGGCTTACTTTCTAGGACACTAATCAAGTTAAAGAATCCAAACATTTAACTACTGTCAAGTTAACTGTTTGTTCATTTCCATAAAAATCAATATTATAAACCTCATTCCTGAGGGAGCAAATCCAATGACCTAGGTCACCATCAACTCCGGTATCACACATCGAAATCACTTTTATGAGTGTGTGAGGACATAAAAAAAATATGGCACTATGGTAATACATCATTAAACGTTTCTTCTTCACAATTTTGACCTACCTTGCCAAGAATATTAATGAGCAAACAGACGAGCCATAAATGTATCAAGCTATATTATACAAGTATTACAAAGGACCGAAGACTTTCTGGTAAACACATGTATCTGGAATGTATACACCCACATTGTTTGAGAATATTGCTTTTAGCATTTCTATGTACACAATCTACTGGGAGCGCGATACTGAAGCTGACACCACCAAGATGGGTCACACCTGGAATCAGCTTGAGAAGATGGCACAGGTCAGAGAGCTCTGGAATTCTGCTGTTGGTGATAATCTATTTTTCTTCACAGTTAATACTTACTTCCCCCCCCCCACCCAAATCTTATATTACTTTTAAAAAATTAGCTAATGTATTCAAATAACTAATCTAAACAATATAAAGCACTATGGCTTTTTTTTTGTATTCCATGGGCTAAGCAATATAAGAATTTTTCTCTCATGATAATGAACGTAAATTACTGAGTACAATACACAAAAATACCAACGCCAGGAACTGAAATAAACTCAACCAGGAAGAGAATGAGTGAACCACATATGTTGTTGATTTCTTCCTGCCCTATTAAATTTCGATAACGAAATAGATTGACTAAAAAAAAATTTCAGCAGCAGAAATTTAATACTTTCTCGGAAAACTAGTTTAGTCTTAAGACCCCCTTACAAAACAAGTAAAAGTTCATTTTTTTTAAAATTATTTCATACCTCCATGCTTTCTAATGTATGTGCGCCATCTAGATAATACGTAATACTTTCCCCCTTCAGAGTCTGGGCTCGCCCTGGCCACACACAGGATGAGAGACCTAAGAAAGAAAGATGTCTCAATCCTAAACAAGAGACAAAATGTTTACAAGAAAAAAAAAATAATTAGAAAGGAAACAAAAATGGTTATTTAAAAGTTGATTCAATGTTTAAAGCTTCAAACTCACGGCACAGTGTATTAAGAGGGTACAGTGTATTAAGAGGGTACAGTGTATTAAGAGGGCACAGTGTATTAAGAGGGTACAGTGTATTAAGAGGGTAAAGTGTATTAAGAGGGTACAGTGTATTAAGAGGGTACAGTGTATTAAGAAGCTTTATCTTTCAGGACTTGTTCTAAAATCTTGCAGTTAAAGTATGTTGATTTACTTGAACATTGTCGGAGTAGTATCTACGTTTTAAGCATAAAATGGTGAATGTGTCTTGTAAATGTAACTGGATGAACGGGGATTTTCAGAGAATGCCAAACGTGTGTGTGTACATGATATGATTGGAAGAGTTTATTATAATTAAGGTTGTTTTATGCCAAGGGATTTTATAATATGAATTTGTTAAAAATATTTAAAAAAAAATCCTTTTATTAAAAAATTAATAAATGATTCCTTAGATCATACAAATTTATATATAAATTATAATCACTAACATATGAGGGTTGGTGCCCATCTGACTATGCAGATCATTTCATTATTTATTTCTATCTATCAACTCATGTGAAGACTTACTTTGTCCAGTGTAATGTATTCACTCATGCTTTTAATTTTTAGTAATGATAACACAGCTCAACAAAAAAAAAATTTTTTCGAATTGCCAAGAATATTTGAATGAATTTATAGCAATTCATGGGTGCTGATTTCAAAACTGCCACTGCTTTTGCTGAATTGGCTCTAGTTTCTGAGATATTGGACAATCTTGAAAATATGATTGTACCCTTTGTGTAAAACAAATGCAATACGTTTGGTGTCTGTTGTTTTATTTAACTATACCAAGTTATAACTTGGTTTATTTTTTTCTCTTTTATAGCTGCTTTCTAAAGACATCATGAGTTCATCATGAAGATGCTGCAAACATAATCCGAATGTATTCTGTTACATCTGTGGAGAATACATGATTGAAAAGCAAAGAAGAAATATAACTGACTTTCTGTAGCAGGCATATTTGGCTTATTTCGGTGTGAAGCTGGGAGACCAAGACAAGTCTTGGGTTCCCCACAAGGTCTGCAAAAACTGCGTGGAGAGCCTACGGCAGTGGACAAATAGTGAGAAGAAAAGTCTAAGTTTCTGTGTACAAATGATATGGCGAGAGCCGAAAGACCATTTTGGTGATTGTTATTTTTGTATTGTGAATGTTAAAGGCTTCAATCGCCACAAGAAATCTAAGTGGGGTTATCCTGATCTTGAATCTGCAATGAGACCAATTCCACATAGCAGTGAAGTTCCTATACCAGTGTTTACTGGATTATTAGAGCTTTCACCATCAGACTCCGATGAGGGGCAAGATCTGGAGTTTTTGGCAGGTGAAAACAGTGGAAGCGATTATGAAGGAAGTTCTTCAACACCTCAACCATTCAGCAAAGAAGAAAATAACCTAATACGAGACCTAAATCTGTCCAAGCAAGCATCTGAGCTTTTAGTGTCCAGGCTCAATGAAAGAAATTTTCTCAAACCAGAAGTTAAAATAACATTTTATCGGAAAAGAGAAGATTTTCTTCTTCAATATTTAAGTTTACTGTAATGACATCCCTGGACTTCCGCTCCAAATGGGACTACAAGACTACCATTCCAAAGACTGGCGTATTTTTATAGACAGTTCCATCACAAGCTTGAAATGTGTTCTGTTACACAATGGTAACCGATATGCATCTCTTCCCATTGCTCACTCAACAACACTTAAAGAAGAGTATGAGAATATCAAAACAGTATTGCAGAAAGCCCGTTATTATGAGCATCAGTGGTCAATTTGTGTTGATCTAAAAATGGTAAACTTCTTGCTTGGGCAGCAGTCAGGATACACAAAATACCCATGCTTCATGTGCCTTTGGGATAGCAGGGCAAAGCAAGATCATTGGACAAGAGTAACATGGCCTGCAAGGGAAACCATGACTGTAGACAAAAATAAGATCATTCTCCCACCGCTTTATATCAAATTAGGTTTAATGAAACAATTTGTTAAGGCTTTGGACAAATCTGGCAAATGCTTCAAGTATATTTGCAGATCATTCCCCGGATTGAGCATGGAGAAGCTGAAAGCTGGGATTTTTGACGGTTCTCAGATTCTGAAACTCATCAACGATCGACATTATACTAATTTCATGGATCACCTTGAAGCTTCTTCATGGAACAGTTTTGTTTCAGTTGTCATGAACTTCTTAGGTAATAACAGAGCATAGAATTACGAAGAACTGGTACAAGATATGCTCGCTAACTTCAGAAACATTGGAGCAAATATGAGCATCAAGGTACATTACCTGCACAGTCATTTAGACAAATTTCCAGGTAACCTTGGGGACTTCAGTGAGGAACAAGGCGAGAGGTTCCATCAGGATATGATGGTGATGGAGGAGAGATATCAAGGAAGATGGGACATACATATGATGGCTGACAACTGTTGGAGCCTCCAGCGCAATTGCACCAACGACACATACAAAAGGAAGTCGAGCAAATAGCGATTTGCTAATGCATTACTGTAGACAATTAACATATTAATTAATTAATTAATTAGACATAACACTATAACACTATTACACATATTTTTGAACAAATTTCTGCATGACTATTAACAGTTTCACTACTTTTTGTTAGTATACTATTATACTTCATGCAATTCTTGACAAATTCCAAACAAGGTGCATACATTATTTAATTAATTTTAATTATCTCGTAAAATAGAGCCAATCTAGCAAAAGCACTTACATATTCTAAATCAGCATGGTTGACTTTGTATAAAATGATTCAAAAATCACTGGCAACGAAATCACTGTTTACCAGTGTAATTTGTACACAAATGTGTATAATCCAGGCAGTTTTTTTTTTTTTTACTTTTTAGTGCATTTTAATAAAAAGCTTATTTTCAAAAATATTTCATTTTATTTTATACATTTTTTTTAGCTTTGAGACACATTTTTTTTTTGCATCCATTCTTTTCATCAAATGTCTGTTAGAGATGCTGTGATACCAGAGGTCAAAATGAGCTTCAATCTCAACAGTTTTTACCCAACTGATGACTATCTTAGTGTTTTACATTTAAGCCTCACCTTTGCCAGTAGAATCATCCAATGAGTCAACAGTCAGGACTGGAATGTCGCCAGATGTTGTAATCACAGGTATACTGAAGGTGTACATGTCATCTGCGTAATCAGATTGAGGCGTGATATTAAAAGGTGCTCATTCCTACGTAAAAAATCTTACATATTAAGTAAAATAACGAGCCTTAGGACAATTTTATCAAAATAGGGAATAAAAAATATGAACTCTCTTGTGTCCCCATTTCAAATTTATTTAATTTTTGGGCCATCTCTATTTTTGAGGCTGCCATATACGGGTAGAAATGAAACAAACTGGCAACTTTATGACCCGAGGTGTGGTGGATTTTTAACATGCTGAATAATCAAAGGTTTCTAAAGTATTTGCTGTAAATATTTAATAGAAAATTACCACATTTACAGTCTTTTTAAGGGAAAAATTTTTTTTTATTGTTCACCAACTGAATAAAATACAGAACAGTTGATTCAACAAAATTTTAATACCACCAGAAAATAGTGGCACGCCAGTGTGGGCAGAAATTTAAAATGTGCTCCCGACATTCATGTTAGAATACTGAAGAATCCAGGTTTTGGTTGCGATACTTTTGAAAGTCTACCTTTATTCCTAAAGTTTATTAGTTCTATAAATAAAAAGAGGAGATAAATCAGAATCTGTAACTCAGGGGTGCACAAACTTTGGCTGTACAGCTGCTTTTGACCACAGGTAAGGTGACTGGCAGCAGTGAAAAAAATAATTATCATTTAATTCTTTATAAATATATAGAGAGATAAATTTGCATGGTGGCAGCCTAACGAATCAAATGTTTAATGCGGCTGTCAGGTGTGAAAGGTTGTGCACCATTGCTGTATCTGAAGTGATAATTATTTTGGCATCCTCCCATCACTAAAAACATTTACATTCTCTAGTAGTACAGAGAGGCACACAACTAGAAGTACCAATAAACCTTTTTTTTATTATTATATCAATACTCAAAAAAAAAAAAAATTGCATGGCAGGTTTTTACTAATGTGAGTTGCTTACTTGGAACACGACTCTGCTGCCAAAACCTGCACAGCTGAATGGCTAGAGATGCATTCTCTATTTGCTTATTGCCAGATATGCCCAAAGAAATTTTGCTCTTTTCCAACAATTCTTCAGCCATTGGTTTAGCTATGTAGAGGGGATTCTGGAAGAATAATGAAAAATATTTATTTTGTTAGCCAGCATTTATAACATCTTTTCTACACTTGGTGCATTAACTCAAACGAAGGAAATGACCACATTTTTTTTAATATGACTAAAATAAATTTTTTTATAGTAAATTAATAAAACTGAATTTTCTTTAATAGTACATTAATAAATCTGCAAGTTATGATGAAAGAAATCTGAATATCATAATTTAGAATATTCAAATGAAATTATCAATGGCTCATCAAATGTTACCAGCCTGTAAGCTGCAAGGGGCTGTAAATAGTTTATCCTAATAGAAATGAAATCAACTAGGAACAAAAAGGTCAAGAGTGTAATTATTGAATATATTCAGACTGATTATTTAATTCATCGTCCAAACATTGGTCCTTGTTTTTTTTTTCTTTTAATGAAACATACCAGAGTTCAGAATGTTTGCATCATAAAAAAATGAAATGAAACTAGTTGAAAATAGAATGGGGGGGGGGGGGGCTGCTAAAAGAACACTTTTTTTTTTCTTAAACACAAAAAGGCATCTAAACATTCAAACAAAATAATTTTAAAAAAAAACGACATTGTCACAGCAACAATAAAAAGTCAAAGCCGACCTGTCAAAATTTGCAACTAACAGTTTCAACTAATCAAGCCGAGAAAAAAAAAAATCAAACATAAATGAAAAACAAACAACAGAAAATGTAAAAATCGTAGAAACAAAAAAAGGGGGGCATTAAAATGTCACCAATATGTCCACCGAATCTTAAGGCAAAGAAGTGGCGAAAAAAAAAAAAAAGCAATAAATTGACAGCACTGACACAATATATACCCACCTGTATTTCTACAGACCTATCCTGTAAGACCTTCATGGCTTTAGAATCTTGAGGAACTGTGATGGCTGGGCGTCCTTTCTACAAAAAAAAAATAACACTTTAATTGTTTGATATTTGATGTCTACTGAATCTCCAGTCACAAGTCAAATGTCGTTTACGTCATTATTGTTTGTGACTGAAATGCTAATTAAAAAAAAAAAGCAAACAGTCCCTACATAATTAAAAATAAATTATCAAACCAACCTTAAATATGCCAGCCTTATTCCAAGCTATCTCCTCAATCGTGTTGCCGAGCAAAGCTGTGTGGTCTAATCCAAGGGAGGTCACCCCGCAGACTACCGGTCTTTGAAAAAAATTGGTGCTGTCATACTGACCACCAATGCCAACTTCTACAACTGCAACATCAACATGTTCTGATATAAAAACATGCAGGGAGAGAACTGTTAAGAAGGCAAAGTATGCTGGCATTCCTCCACCTTCATCAACATTCTGTGCAAGTTATGAAAAAAAAAAAGTAAGGAATTAAGTTAGGAGTCCACAGATTCGGAAACTTCCGCAATGAACTTTCAGAGCAGAAGATTCCATTATACAGAAAACTTCTTTATACACAATAGGGTGGTTCAAAATGCATAGGTAAAAAATAAAAGTTGAAAAATTGCTAGTGCTTCATAAAAATTGTGTTACCTGTGCTACAGAGACCTTAAATATAAAATATAATTCCATTTGAAGTTAATTTAGTACTGCCTCAAAGCACCTGAATTTTTTGTTTGGTCCCAAAAATCGATATTATTTCCAGCTTAAAGATCAAATTGAAGACTGGTCAACTGTTACTTATTTTTTGCAAGTACAAAGAATATTTAACTTTTAAAAAAGTAAACAACTCCATTTTGATTGTACTGTCAACAAGTTTTTAATATTTGTCTTAATTTTCATTTATTTCTAGGAGGTATTGGCTATTGATTTATTAAGACAATTTTTTAAATTGGCTGTTACAAGATCTCAGACATATGTTCATCTGACTGGCAAACCAGTACGGTTATTTAATGGAAATATGCTACCAACAACTAGAGAAGTTTTACAAGTCTACTATCATCATCACAATAATGAAAAACTGTCTAAAACTGAATCGGTTACAGTTACTGTTAGACAGGTTTGCGAGATATGGGCCAGAGCAAGAGTACCATCAGCTGAAGAAAGAAATATTATCCACAAGCTAAAACTTCTTGTTGATAAACACAGAACTGTCTGTCGCAATAAGACCCGTGGTGGCACAGCTCAGATGGCAAGGGAGTCAAATTTTGAAGCTGATATGAATGGCCTGTTTGATATTGCTCATCATGATGTGATGAACCGAATAAAAATTGAAGCAGATAGGGTTTTTCTGGCTGATCAAAGAACAGAAAGGAAGTATGTCATGGGTAATGACTGAAAGTTTAGCAATGCTAAAACAGGAAATATTGAAATTCTGTCAGGACATTTTGACTGGTAACAGGGGAGCAATTCCAAGAGAAGACTACAGGGAATTATTAGAGCTGACCATGATTTTTCTGGGACAGACACCACCATGTGGCATTCGATTCCGTGTACCTGGGGCTTTCCATCATGCCAGAAGGATGTCACAGTTGCTGTATGTTCTGAAGCTGAATTTGTTTCAGGAACAGTTTAAGCTCAGTCGACATGAGAGCACAGCATGCTTAGAATTTGGACTGTTCACAACATTGGTGTATGTCAAAGCGTGGATATCTTGTACATCACCTTGTGATGCTCCTATAAAAGATCTGTCTCTTATTCAAAGCCTCACCAACTATCGTACCACTTCCAAGATCATTGCAGACGCAGGAATTGCGGCACTTGGACGCCATTTATGGTACTTGGGACAAGAACTCGTGCCACTTGCTCTGTTTTCTGACCTTGTTTCAGCCGAGGTCAAGACAAGAATGACATCTTGTCTTATAACTGCCAGCGAACATGAAACATCTTCAGAAAGGTCAATCAAATACACTGGCAAAGAAGAACTCTGAGATAAGAAACTTGATTATTTTATTGGAAGCAGATCACACTTCTTCTTTCAGGTCTTGAATCTCGACAAATCGTTTCTGAACTTACCTGTTGAGCAGTGGCCACAGCTGAAAGCGTACCAACACGCAAAGGTGGTTGCCCTTTCACTAAAAGTTGTTAATGACTCAGCAGAGCGAGGCATTGCATTGGCAACCAACTTCAACAAGTCATTAACAAAAAAGGAAGATGAAAAGCAGTATTTGTATCAGGTTGTTGAGAACTGGTTCTGTGAACATTTTACTGATTGGCCCAAAACACTGTGTGTAATGCATTTATGTTTTAATTGTTGAAAGCTCAACATTGTTCTGAGTTTATGTTGCGTAAACGAAAAAGGGCCGTTATTGTAATTTTCAAATCCAATTAGGCAGTACTGATTACTGTATGAATGTTAATTTTCAGAGTCTGTGAACATTTTGTTGACTGTTTGGAACTCTCAGTACAATTATAATTTCAATGTGGAAACCTCAACATTTTTCTGGCTTAATGATACAAAACGAGAAAATCTGCAGTTATCACCATTTTTAATCCCCATGAGGCAGTAGTAAATGATGATAGAATGACTCAGTTTTTGCTGTTTCATTATCTCATGACATATAACAGAAAAATCAAAAAGCACTACAAGTTACTAAAAAAAATTTTTTTTGAACCACCCTAATACACAAACACAAAATGCATTGTCTACAAAAAAAACCCCAGCCAGCACAGGATGCTTTCGGTCATCTTCATAGTTTATTTATTTACTTCTTAAAGATGTGCATCCATCAGGATGAATTTAAAAAGGCTGTTATCATATGTACAAATGTTATAATATGATTTCAATTTGAAAATAAATAACAAAATGTATTTATACAATCTGTCTGGCTTTTATCACTTTAATTGAATTGTCATTAATGTTATCCAACTAGTCACAGCACATGATTGTAATAATACTTGGTGCAATGAGAAAATTATGTGATTATTTTTTCATGAATATTTATTAGCTATTTTTATTTTCGTTTAATAAATTCAACTAAATTAAGAAATAAAAATGATTATTTAATAAAAAAAACCAAAGGGAAATACTCAAATGAAATAGTAACACTGAACTGATCAATTAACTGAAAATGAGTTTGAATTGTTAGGCAACGGGCAATACAGATGTCCTTAAAAGAACTAAATTGGGAAAATAAAACTTAGTGAACTAATACTTTTACAGAGAATGAATCTGCAAGGTCCTAAGATGCTAGGATCGGTGGAGGAATACCTTTAATAATTGCTACTCAAAATATACAATAAGTATCAAATTGAAATGAAACAAATGGACCTTCATTAATTTTATTTTGCAAAATAAAATAAAACAATGAAAAAACAAACAAACAACATATATTAAAAACAACATGGGTTTGATTTTAAATAATAAAGAAAAACAACAATAACAAAAAATACAATTTAGAAAACAATACACCATTACCCCTGTCTGTGTAGCTTTCAGTCTGGAATAAACCCTCCAGAAGTATTTGCCGAACAGCTCCTTGCTGATAGGTGACCCATTCAGTCGGATCCGCTCACGCACTTCTATCAAGTGTGGAGATGTAAACAAACCAGTCTTGTAGCCCTGACTGTGAAGGATCCTTTCACAAAATGCACAGGTGGAGCCTTTACCTTTAGTCCCACTTACATGAATGACAGACAAATTTTCCACCTGATAAGATAAAATATCACAAAGGTCATAAAATACTGATAAATTAATTTTTATGTTCTGATATAAAGTAAGTTAATGTATTTACGTCTCAAGCTATCAATATATTCATTGCTACACTTCAATAAGGAAATCAAACAAAATGTGTTATATTTTAATCAAATCAATCAATCTAATCCAGCGAGACTTTAAAAAGATAGAATATTAATCTATGTCTTAAGAGAATCTTATCTTTTCATTACTATTCATCACTCATTAATAGTATTTTTTTAAATTCTCTAATGTATTTTCCTCATTCAAACTGTAATTAGGCTATTATTGATCTATGTCTTATATAAGATGGCACTAAAGTTAAGCAGTAACTGGTCTTGGACCTATGGTCAATACTTTAATGAAATGTTTTCAAAACTGCAGGCAAATGGCATAAAGTCCCAAAAAAAAAAAGGACATGAAATTACTTCAAGTCCAGAACGTGCAATATATTTCAACATGTTGGGAATATTCAAGGTTTTCTTCAGGTCCCTAGTCTGTCGAATCTTTGCAATGACCTCTGCATTTGATTGAAGTTCCAGAAGAGCTTTAACAGCTTCCTAAAAAAAAAAAAAAAAACAATGTTACAGACATATTAAAAAAACCAATGTTACAGCCATATTTAAAAAACCAATGTTACAGCCATATTTAAAAAACCAATGTTACAGCCATATTAAAAAAACCAATGTTACAGCCATATTTAAAAAACCAATGTTACAGACAAATTTAAAACCAGTTTGCTAAGAACTACCCTGACATGGTTTATATATTCTAATTAATTTTTTCAACAAATGGATAATTTTTGATAGGAAACCTGCATCTCAGAAACAGATGTTATAAAAATTATAATGCTCTATGCTCTTTCTAACAAATTGTATTAATTATTAATGTAGTTGTAAAAAAAAAAAAAAAACTAACCTCATAGCCAAAGTCTTCTCTGACATCAGGAGAATTAGCCATATTGGAAAAATAACTTGCACTTTTAGCTAAACTTGTATCAAATCTCCTGGATATGTTTATCTTGGTAATCTTAAAGTTAAGTAAAGCTCGGCAAAAGTTGTGCATGCTTCTTTAAGAAAGCTTTATTTATAATCCATGACATATTGAAAAATCAATAGTTTAAGCATATCACGAGCTAACTAACCTAAGGCAAGAATTAGTAATATATTTTTTCAGTATTACATTTACTTCCTTGCCTAGGACTAATATGTCGAATAGGCGTTATTTAGTATAGATAGTCCTATGTATTATCATAACAAACATGTTACATGATGATGTTATTGTTAACTTGTAAATATAATGTCAATCATTGTTGGACAATTTCAATGCCTTTAGTAAAAGGAAAAAAAACTTTATAACAAAAATAAAGAAGTTCTTATGTGCAATTGTTAAATCACCTAGCTGACTTAATTTGTCTTAATTCGTCATAAAGTAAACATAATTATAAACAGATTATCCATAATCCAGAACATGTGGATTTGTTGACAGTTTTAAAGCACATGCCAAATTGTCGTTGACATTTCCAACTACTTCAGAATTATAAACAAACAAACATGTATCAGACAAGAAAAGCTACCCAACTTATATATGTTAACGTAATGTTTGTGAGCACGAGCTTTGAATGAAATTAGAGTAATTTACAATCCATGATAATAAAATAACTAAAGATTTTTATTCATTAAATTAATAAAATTTTATTCGCTTTTATTTGTCCTCGAGTTCCTGGTAATCAAAAGCAGAATTTGGTTTTGATATTTTTTAATTTCATCGAATATTTTTTTAATTTAAGCATTTTTGCTTTATTGAATCGCTTTTTTCAAAACAAATCATTTACAGATTTATTGAATTTTCAATGCTTTATAGTAAGATAATATTGAAAGACAGATTGTGCATAATTTAGAGAGTATTGTGTAACTAAAACAAATATGGCGTCGGAGGTCCAGAATTTGGATGAAAATGAAAAGAAGATAGTAAATGAATTCTGTCATCATTTGGAAAAATCAAAACAGTTGTTTAATGGTTTAAGGTATTTTGCATGAGTTTTATATCTTATGATAATATTTCATTTACAATTGATGCAATTTAACTGGTAAATAACAATTCCGTCTTAATTTCGATACTAATAAGTCTAAGATTTCTAATGAGAGTGAGTACTGTTGAACAAGAATTACCGGTACGCTATTACTAGTCTAGTGCTATTACGACTAATAGCACTTGTGAAAAGTTGTGAGTCTGAAGTTAAGTTCGCAGTTCGCCAATAGAAAAAAAATCATGTTATTAACTTTTGATTATT
>JAGDYQ010000365.1:477103-493582 GCA_021962125.1 Bulinus truncatus | reverse complement strand
AAATCTATAATTAAATTTCAAAACTTTATTTTTCGCGCTTTTGCTTTAGAAAATGTAGAAACGAGTTCCATCAGATCAATGTCTCTAGCAATATCATGTTCGATTGACACAGTAGCTAATCCAACAAGTCTTTCTTGTAGCATGGATGTTCTCAAATATGTCTTTATCAGTTTGAGTTTTGAGAAGCTTCGCTCACCACTGGCCACAGAAACTGGAAGTGTCAAGAGGATTCGGAGAGCTATAACAGTGTTGGGCACACTATCTGTTAGATTATTTTTCAATATAAAGTTTAGTACATCCTGTGGCGATGCACACCTTGCAACTCGTCTTGAAACGGCTCTCAGTTCACTGCTTAGATCAAATGCGTCAATATCTTTGGAGTCTCCATGTCGCAAAGCTTTCTCAAGATTCAAACAATGTTCCGTAATTTCCCTGCTAGTTTTATTTTGTAAACTATGAACATCTACAGGAAACCAAACATCAAACTAATATTTTGCATCAGACTGAACCTTTCATCAACCGATTGTATGGCCGTGTCAAGAACAGCGAAGTAAAAGTTTACTTTGAATTTGTCTTTTGGATCATTAATGGGTTCGTCGTCATCTCCTTCATATGGAAATTGTTTCTTCTTTCTTCTGATGCGGGTTGGTTCGGGTTCGGAAAGTGCTGGTATCTCTAAATTGACTGCGATTTCAGCTGCATCTACCTGTGTTTTCTCATACTCTGTGTCATTTCTGCGGTTTAAGAGAAACTTCTTTGTTTCAGCAAGATGATTGATGGCGCCATGTATATCTAATTATTTTTTTAAAGTTGTTTACTACTCATGTTGATCTCAAACAACACGTCATACCACACAACCAGAGAAACGACAAACTTAAAACTAAAAATGGCTTTTGCAATAACCCGCGCATCGGTTCGTGATGTATTACCAGATGCCCCTGTTAAATTTGTGTCATCCGCAATATCAGCCAGAGCATCGTAGATTTCACCAAGCTGATAACGAAGAGATTTTAAAGCATCAATTCGACTTTCCCATCTTGTTTCACTCAGTGGTTTAACAGTGAGATTAGAAACATGTCGAGTTAAAACTTACCAACGGCGAGTTGATGCAGAAAAGAATGTATAAACACGTTGCACTAGATCAAAGAAGGTTGTTGCTTCTGAGCAACATTTTGCGGCATTACAGCCAAATTCAAGGTATGTGCACATCAAGGAACAAACGACGCTCGGGGGATTGACATCTAAAATTCTTCTTTGGATACCATTGGCTTTTCCCTTCAAATTGCTGCCATTGTCATAGCCTTGACCGCGTAAATTTTCGATAGATAAAGACATCTCTTCTAACTGCTTAAGAATAGTAACAGTCATGCCAGCACCAGTTGTCTCTTTTAGAGGCACAAAACCCAAGAAATGTTCCTTTACCGATGATAGTGCTGCAGTGTCATTTTCTGGATTTGAAATCACATCCACAAAGCGAATGATCATGGTCATTTGTACAACATGACCAGCATCTGGTATGCAATCTAGAATTATTGAAAAGTACTTAGCATCACGAGCAGAAGCCAGAATTTTTCTTCGCCCAACCATGCAGGACAACAGCAGCAGCCTGCAAGACGCAATCCTATAAATATAGATAGATGTGTCGCGTTTATGGAATTCCCCAATAAGTCATAGAAAGCATGACGCATTCAACAACGTTCGACAACTCGCGTTGTTTTCTGATTTCTTTTATAAAACCAGATTATTTTAATTTCTAATATGACGTTTTGTCCTTTTATTTAGTGAAATATATTAAGAATTTCAATATTAATAAACTTTTAGCACTAAAATATTATTCAATCCATTTATTACTAAAGGACTTCAATTGTTTTAATATTTCTATTTTTACGTCTTTTACTACCACGGCTGCCGCCCCGGAATTTTTGCCGCCCTAGGCGACCGCCTAGTCCTGCCTAGTGGTTAAACCGGGCCTGGGTGGTATGCGTGATAAACATATGCGTATTTCATGTTCAATGTCCAGTCTGGACCTGTACTTGGTCTTCATCGCACTAACAGCAGAGAATGCAGTTTTGCACAAGTACGTCGTAGAAAATGGTAGCAGGACATAGATGGCTTTGTCTGACAGCAGCGAGTACTCCTGGAAACATGTTAGCCAGAACGACAACAGTGGCAATCTGCTGAACTGCAAGCGCAGTGTCCTGTCGGACGACAATTCGACCAGTTGTTCTTGTTTGCAGCCAGTTAAATCGGTTATATTCTGGATTATACTTGCGTCGCTTTCTTTTTCGTTCATCTTTGGCTGCTTGATCATCAGAATCTTCTAGGTTCTGGTAAGTTTTCTTCTTCAGAAATTTATCCATGCTACCAGGTGTCATAACTATTCGTATTATTAGTTATACATTGTGCGTTATTGTGATGATCAGTGTCAGTCTTCACTTATCTGGTAGCGATTGACACTTTATCTAGGCGTGTACTCACTCACATACATCACAAATAAATGATTTAAACTGCCAAGTCCTATTCATGTACTTAATGTGACGATTACACAAAATATAATTTCAAAATATAAGTAGCATGAAACTATACACTCCAAATTACATATTCACTGAAACATCACTACTCTATTCTGTGGGCTGCCTATTTTTGTCGAACTGTATGTCTGTAACACTCCAATCTCTATACCTATCAAAAGATGTGCTAACTTCTTTTGTAAGACCCTAATTACTGCGTCCTCTTACCTATGTTGTCTCTGATTGGTCCGTCCCTCATTGGGGATATTCTGTTATTTCAGTCAAAACAGCAGTAACCCCGAGCCTTTGTAATTTAGTGACAAACTAATTAATTAACTCACATCCCTGACCCAATGATCCATATTCTTGAAAATACAACGTTTAACCTATATTCTTGTAAATACAATGCTCACCCAAGAAACTTTGGGACACTGATTCTTCGTCACATTAATCAAACCCATGTGGAAGTTCGGCGCCATACATACGTTCGTTACCAGACAGCAGATAATTAGCTCATCACAACATCAATCTCTTGAAAACACAAGGGCGCTAAGCTTTGCTTTGAATTCCAGCCTAACCAGGTCATCTTTTTCCCAGGTATGTCACCTATTACTACAAACTCTCTCTAAACATGACCGACATTGTAATCTCAAAGTACCTATGGCGCATTTTCGCCCTTCCAAAGTATGTTATAAAAACATTACAGCACGATCAACCAGACTATTTATCAACAATACACACGCTGGCGCACTTGCGGATGTTTAAACAGTGACGCCAGGGCTCAGCAAGTAAGAAATATTGCCAAGATGACATGACTCAAAAACTCACTGCACATTACAAAAGTACATGTGGTATGCACTCATATTTCAGACGTAGCATAAGCAAATACTAGCGAAATTTTTAATTCTGCACATTGTTGTCTGTACCTGAAACATTGGCATAACTTGTATTTTTGTTTATCTAAAAGCTAACCAATCAACCAAATCAAGCATATTTTATACGAGAAAATCCCTAATTTCATTGACTTGCCCACGGACCCCTTTGAAAACCTCTGATCTAGAAGGCCCCTAACTCCATCAACTTTAGAGGCCAGATATGGTGATAGCTAAAAATAATTAAACATCATTAAAATTTGATTTTGTATATTATAGGGAAAAATCAAAATTGAAGCCGTTCTTATGTTTTTGAGGCCCAAAAATAGAGATGTTTTGTAAATTTTGTTGGGACCACGGCATAATTAATTGTTGGGCCCTATTAGCATGAAATATAATAATAATTGTATATAATGGGAACCTAGGCGGTCGTCTAGTTCGTCTATACCAGGGGTGGGCAAACTTTTTCTACATTGGGACACTTTAAAAACATGATTGCTATCGGAGGCCGCTTGTATATTTTGTATATTTTAATAACAATTTACAACGTATGAAAATATGAATTATGGATAATAATCATTTTTTTGTCGTTTTATTTCACATTCACTCTATATTAAACAAGCACAATACGTTTTAAAATACGAACTAAATCAAATCAGTGTTAATTTGATCATAAGACTTTACTATTCATATTTATTTCAACAAATGTTTTTTTGTTACCTATCATAACATTTATGAAGACGATGTAACTTAATTTACATACAAGCTGACCACAGTGTACAATTTTAATTATTGAGAATTATGTAACTGTTCACAATTTCGGATAATGTTCTTGAACTGTGGAACCAGTTTACTGGTTGTGATTCGCATGACTGCATTTAAATAGCAGTCAGTCAACATCGATCTGTTCCTAGACTTGTTTATTTTCATACATAAAAACGCTTGCTCACAAATGTATGTGGACCCAAAAAGTGACAAAAACTTGGCAGCGAAGTTTTTAGGTGTGGAAATGCCGCTGCTGGCAAACATCCATAAAACTCCAGAAGAAGAACTGACTTCAGGTCATAATTTGCTTGTAGGTCAAGCAGCTCTAACTTATATATCCTCTGGGGCTGAATCAGCTTCTGCACTAAATGAGGACATTGAAGAGAGGTTCCAGATTCTTGAAGTCTTGGAACCTCCTTTCAAATTCCACTAGTGTTGTTTTAGTCTCAAGTCCTATTTTAGTTTCAGTTTTTATTTCGTTTTTTCTGTAATAATTTTAGTTTTAGTCTAGTTTTACTTTTAGGCCCAATTTTAGTTTTCGTTTTAGTTTTCGTCGACTAAAACTAAAACACCAGAGTTTTAGTTTTCGTCTTATTCATTTTAGTTTCATTTTTATTTTTAGTCTTGTAAACACCAATAACAAATAACATCATTGTTCATGACCAATTGTTGAAACAGATTGAAGCATAATAATAGTAGTCACATAGATGACAGCTCAGTGTACTGAGAGTGAGTCCATTCACTCCATTGTCACATTATAAGTCACACTATCACATTGTGTCATGTGCCAATGTCATGACACAATTTTTGACTATGTTGTAGACTAGCAGACTTGCAGTGCATGTACAAAAAAACAACTAAAAACGTAATAACACACACCGTGAGAGGGTGTTTATGTCGCAAAATCATTACCTGTAATTTACCTTTTATAATGGTTAGTGTGGGCAGCAAATAGCCAAATCCAATATTACTTTTTCCTTCCCAAATACCCAGTCCACAACACAATGGATCAGATACTTCAATGTATTCTGCTCTGAATATTTTTCTGCTGCGGAGTCAGTCGCTTGATGTCAATGTTATCAAACAGTGTCAAACACATATCAAGATAAACTTCTAATTCTGGATTGGATAGTAAACAATGTAATTTTGCACCAGAATCGTAAGTGGAATTCCACCGAGTGTCACCGGGAGTAACGAGATACGTGCCGATTGCCGCAGCCAAAGATGAGCGATTTTGTTTGTTCAAGATAGTTACTAACTTTAACCAGGACGAATTGCTTAATAGTAACAGTTCTGCTGAAGTAGACAGATATCTTGAAAATAATTCATCAAAAATGCTGTCATTAGCAGTCTACTCAAGCATTCAGAAACTATACCTGCAACTGAACACTGGACCTACGACTAGTGCTGCAGTTGAGCGACTGGTTTCATTGGGTGGGCGTGTTTTTATGCTATTACGTTCTAGGCTAAGCAACGATCATTTTGAAATGATGGTCTTCTTACGTGCTGCCAAGTGGTGAAGTGATTAGCATTAAAATTGTGCTTTGACAATGTATTCTATTGTTTTTACATTTTTTTAAAAACTTGAGGAACTTACACTGATTATATTTTAAATAAAAACATTTTGTTGTTCTCAAAAGTATTGGTATTGTATCGGTACCCTGTAAGCATTTAACATTTCAAAGATTCGTTTGTGACTGATATTGAGCGATGCAATCTGAACATAAACCTATCATAGTTAAAAATTGTTACTGGTCTGGACCCTCGTTTTAAAAATCTGCTTAAAGATAAACGAGAAGTTCTGCATCATGGTGAAATAATTTTAAAAGATTCTCGACTTCTTTAATGATGATAAACAAACATCAGAACAACCACGTAAGAAAGCGCGTATGCAGGAACTATCATCCGAATCAGAAGAGCCTATGATGCCGCGCTCTACCACGACAGTTGTTGAAAAATACAGACCGGAGCGACAAATCGAAAATAGATCCATTACAGTGACATAAGCTAAATGAGGACACATACCCAGTTTGGGCTAAATTAGCATCCCCTGCCACAACTGTCCCTTGTGAACGTTTGTTTCTGTTTCTAGCTGTGTTTGTAACAAGAAGAGAGCATCACTTGAACTGGCGATTGTGAATAAACTGGTCTGCTTCAGCTATTGGTGGAATTAATAATGTTTCAGCTAAATAAACTGTTGTATAAACCAAATTAACTTTTTGAACATGTCATGGTGTCACCAACGTATGGCTCTATTAATAACAAAAGTATTTTATCGATTACATTAGAGTTGCTTTCGATACATTTTTGAATTATGCATTAATTTCGATTACATTTTTAATATTCGTCAGAAAAACCGGCCACTTAACACAGCAATTCAACCTGGCTTAAAGATGGCGGCTTTTTAAAGCACGAATTGAAGGGTGTTCACAGAGCCGTCCCCAGGCAATTTGGCGCCCTAGGCAGTCATCCATTAGGACGCCCGCCCATTATTTTGAAAGTTTTTTTTTCTAAAATTTGGCACCCATAGCAATTTGGCGCCCTAGGCAGCTGCCTATATCGCCTATGCCCAGAGCTGGCCCTGGGTGTTCAAAGCCACCATGTTTAAGTCAGGTCCGTAGGCAGGATTATTGGACTGGGGGGAGGGGGGGCAAGATGGAGGCGCGAAGCGGCGAACGGGGAGGTGGAGTTATGGGAAATTTTTTGCAGTTCCATATCTGGAATGGTGCATTTTGGTACTGATTGTTTGGATATTAATTAGAAATATATACTTTTAACTACGTTTCAATAATGTATGGGCATGTTGCAGTTTTGTTAAAATAATTTAAATAGTAAAGAGTTTTAATGTTAAAAATTTATTGAGGCTGAGCAATTTCTGATTCCTGTTATAAATATATTGACCATTTGTTCTGCTACACAATTGTTACATAATAGATACCTAATTTATATTATTATAGCCTTCTGTTGGTTTAACGTACAACTCGGGAAGAACGATACAGTTGCACGAATATAGCTTAGCTATCTGTGTAATATGTTTCATAAAATAATGAAAACATTGAACAGATCTATCAACAAAAAAATTGACCAGTCTCAATTATTAAATTTAAAATAAAATTAATTCTGCTAAAAAGTAAATTTGCAAATTAAATAACATCACTCAGAAATCACGCACGTTGTACTTTATTATTTAAATTATACATATATATTAAATGTAATCAGAAGTCAATGTTATTTTATTAACTTATTTAAGTTCATAGTTGTCCTCAGAATATATCAATATATAACACTATTACAAAGTTGCGAACTTATATTATTATACGTTTCAAATCTGCAAACGTCGTGGTTTAGCATTGAATTTATCTAAAAATGCTTCAGCATTCAGTTTGTCTGTTAAATGTTTTTCAAATGCAAGCAGGACAAGATTGCTTAGACGCTTTTGTAACATTGATCTGCGATATGGGATGAACATTCGTGTATGGGTTGAGAAACTGTGAGACGGCTGTTGAAGCCCCTAACGCCATTACTGCCCAAAATACCCAAAAGTGAACTTCAATAAGATTGAATTTTTTATGGCCGAAAATTAGATAAGCTATATATGTTAGTACAATTGTATGAATGATTGCCAAAATATAAACTTTTATGTTTCTTTTATTATTGATTTATTGAACAAAATGATTGATGTTTTATAGCTGTTATTATTAAAATTTTGTTAAAAAGCTCAAATCATGCATGGGGGGGGGGCTCAGGTCATGCACGGGGGGCTTAGCCGCACCCCAGCCCCCGTCTGGCTACGGGCCTGGTTTAAGTACATATTTTAAAGATAGTTTATGACGTTGTACGAAATAATTATATTTATAAGAACCTTAAGATACTAGAACGTTTTTATGTAACGAGTATATTGAAGAGACCAGTGCTCGATTTAAGAAAAAAACCAGTGCCGGGGATGAACACAAATTTCTGCAGAGCTGGGGATAAATGTCTATGATTTCATCCCCGGCTGGGATATATTAGCTAAAGCAGAGCCGGGGTTGACAGGTCTCAGTGCCGGGGATATCACCGGCATCCCAGGCGGTAAATCGAGCACTGGAAGAGACTATTTCTGAATTGAACAAATCGCGGTTTTTTTTGCACGAATGTTTTACAAATTAGCGCGTATTAATGGAGTAGATAC
Organism: Bulinus truncatus; assembly: GCA_021962125.1. Lineage (NCBI taxonomy): Eukaryota > Metazoa > Mollusca > Gastropoda > Planorbidae > Bulinus > Bulinus truncatus. The sequence continues at coordinate 485,264 of JAGDYQ010000365.1, read as the reverse complement.
AGCGAGAAATAGATATATGCACGCTTTTTCAATTGCTCATTTAAAACGTACTTAGCTTATTTCTGCACATTTCTGAGTTTGTATTTTTTATAGTGCAAATACATTATTTTTTATGTATTTTGAAACACAGTAGGAATAAGTCATTTTGCTTTTGCTATCCGTGAGTAGCAGAGATGTGGTACTTGAGATTAGTTTTACCAAGTACTTGTACTCGAGTACTTCTGGAATACATTTCTCATACTTGCATCTCTTTTAATTTGAAAAGCTAAAAAATGTTGCCTGTAAATCCTTGGCCTCTATCTATTTGAACTCTGACTCCTCTGAGCAGACCTCGCTGAGCCACAGCAAAGTCATTTCAGCCCAGGGGCCTTTGGCTATAGAGAATAAACCATCTAGAATATTAATATCACAAACATAATTTCTCTTCAAAAATCTTCAAAGGTAAATAGCCTTAAAGTAGCTATCAGGGTTCAGGATATGTAAACTTTAAATGAATAAATAATACATTTGACAAACAAATTTTTTCAGTGATGTTTGTTACAGAAGATTCTGCCCCAAAATCGCCTTTTAAAAAATCTTTTTCAACCCAATGCAACGCCTAAAAACGTTTTACTTTGGATTGGAACAGATTAGAATTTATGACTACATTATATGTGTCCTAAAACTACTTTTTGAAATACTCCTTAGAAGACGTCACGTTATTGTTAAATGCTTTAAAGGAAAATCACCAAAAGCACAGGCATAGGTTAAAAACATAACATTTAATATTTTATATACAATGAACAACTACAATGGCCACTATTCTTCACTGCTGCATCATCACAACTTTGCTGCTCTTACATCACCAAGTCACTGCTTTTAATACGTAATTTATACGTTGCACTGGTCTACGGGAATTCCATATTTGTTGCGTACCACCGAGGGCAAGGAGAGAGATAGAACAATATGTAAAAAAATAATGAAAAAAAAAACAAAACAAACAAAACAAAACAACTTTAAAAAAAAACAACTTTTATTACAATGCACTAAAAATTAAAAAAACCAAACTCATTTTATTATTCGGCACTAAATATATTATCTAAACTAATTAAAAGTTCATTAACAATACAACTGATCATTGTGTGGCACATTCAAGTAAAATATTGTCATGTAAAATTGATGTAAAAAAGAGAACAGAATATCTATGACATGACATAAAAGTGAAAATATGGTTTAAATTGCATTAACATTAAATTTACTACAAAATATAAAAAAGTGATTGTCAAAGAAACTTCTAACCCTATTGATGATTGAATTAAAAATACTATGATGTTGAAATTCTTGTTTAAAAAAAATGCTAATTTACATATTGTTCATTTGATCATTTACAGTATTAAATTGTAAATGATGTAAACTTCTCTATTGCTCTTTATGAGTAAAATACTAAATTGTATTTAAACACTCAAACAAACACACAATAATAATAATAAAAAAAAAATACACCACATTTTGTGCAAAGTAGGCCTACACAAATCTCAAACTCTAACAATCATTTAAATATATGTATTAAAAGAAAACAAATAGTAAAAGTTAGCTTTACACCATGAATGGCGATCTTCAATGTTCATTCAATTTTTATAAAAGGCAAAGACATCGAATAAACATTTGCATTTTGTTATGTTACTTTGTCGATAATTTACTATTGGTTCCTGAAATGTACAGAGGAATTTATAAATAATAAAGAACGGGATTATCAAAAACAACAAAAAACGACAAATATCTCAAAATAGACTTGGTCCGCCTTTCAACAATACATTCTGTACAGAACAGTATATGCGGACAATAAATATTCAGAGAGTCTTTCAATAATATCGATATCCGACATTGGCTCTGACTGATCGATCATTAAGTGATCCATGCAAAAAGATAAATCGTTAGAAAGTAGAAGGCTTTTTCTTAAATTGGAGAATCAATATTTTTTGTTTTAAAATGTTTCTCAAAAGAATTAGTTTTTTTTTCTTACTCATTTGAATGCATATTTGAAAATTAAAAGTTCTATCACATGGTTGGCCATCGAATGTGTTTAGAACAGTGCTGGCCATCGAATGTGTTTAAAACAGTGCTGGCCATTGAATGTGTTCAGATAAGTTTGGCCATCTAATATGTTCATAAAACTGTGACCATTGACTGCGCTAAGAACAGTGTTGGCCATCTAAAGTCTTATAACATGTTAGGCCATCGAATGCGTTAAGTACAGTGTTGGCCATCGAGAGTGTTTAAAGCATAGTTGGCAAATCTTTCAAAGTTCATGCGCCCGTTTTCAGGGGTTATGCGCCAGTTTTTTCTTTTTTTTAATTTCATAACTCTTTATTTACACGACGGCCTCTTTATTTACAAGTCCATGGTAATGGGCCGCGGACCAGTACCAGTCCGAGGATCAAATGGCACTGGGCTGCTCCAATGTAAATTAAATTATTTCCTTTTTATTTACCGTGGTGCATTTCTCTCGGAATAGTGCGACTTTCCATGGACGAGAGGTTAACCGGGAGCTGAGCGGCTGTGAATGGCAATGGCATTGTAAATGAAAACAATCTATAATATAAATAATCAACGTCCCCCACCAGACGGCCGCGGTGAATTTATCAAACGTTGACCGTCCGAGGCGAGAAAAAGGTTGGGGACCACTGCTATAAACCACTAATGGGACGGCTTTCAGAGTGCCCTTCTTTCATCCCCATTATAGTTGTTAGTGCACGACGGGACACATGTAGGAGAATGAGACTCGCAGGTAATTGAACCCACAGCGCCGATTTCCTTTTAGCTCCAATCTTATATAAAAAATCTGTCTCATATCGAACTTAACTGAATGATCTCAATGACATAAACATTATTTGTACTTGGTATATTGTAATCAGAACATTAATTTTGTTTATGTATGGGTATAAGGGCATTCATTTGGATCACACCTGACTGTAATGTTTTCTGGCCATCAATGTTGTTTGTACTTTGCATTTAAGGTCATTTATTTTTCCGCATTTACATGACCTTAAATAAATTATGGCCTAAAAACACCCAACATAAATAAAACCAAATTATACAGTCCTCATTCCACCCAACCACCTATTCCTTCTATCCAAACATTCTTCTATCCTCCAACCATATTTACTTCCATCCAAAAAATACTTCTATCCTCCAGCCATATATACTTCCTTCCAAACATACTTCTACCCTCTAACCATATATACTTCCATCCAAACATACTTCTACCCTCTAACCATATATACTTCCATCCAAACATACTTCTCTACCCTCTAACCATATATACTTCCATCCAAACATACTTCTACCCTCTAACCATATTTACTTCCATCCAAACATACTTCTACCCTCTAACCATATATACTTCCATCCAAACATACTTCTACCCTCTAACCATATATACTTCCATCCAAACATACTTCTACCCTCTAACCATATATACTTCCATCCATACATACTTCTACCCTCTAACCATATATCCTTCCATCCAAACATACTTCTACCCTCTAACCATATATACTTCCATCCAAATATACTTATATCCTCCAGCCATATATACTTCCCTCCAAACATACTTCTTCCTCCAACCATATATACTTCCATCCAAAATACTCTTTCCTCCAACCATATTTACTTCCATCCAAATATGCATTCAGCCATCCACCCATCCAATCATCGACTCAATCCATTAATCCATTATTTGCTTGACCATCCATTTACTTCACTATTTATTCAACCCTCCACCCGTAAAGTCCATCTCTTCATCCAGTCTCTTCTAGCATGATTGTTTTTGTCTTTGTCTATGTTACGTAAATAAAGTACAAAACATGTTAAATGATATTAAAACAACAACAACAACGTCAACATTTGACTTAGAAATGTGTATGTTTAACTGTATGTTTATTTACGTACAATCCAATCGATGGAAGGGTTTAAGTGCTAGTGCGTGCCAATATCCATCAAGTGATGTCAGGGTTTTAACAAACTATCAAGACAGTTTCAAAGGGACAAAAATATTGTTCTTCTCAATTGATTGTCCAATCAAACAATAGTTTAGTACCGATCCGACGGTGAAATGGCCTACTTTTTATGATTCTTAAGTTAATAGCTTATGATTTCTCTCAAATCAATGAACAACAAGACTCAGGTAGCTAGTTGAAAATATTTAAACATTTTATTGTCTAGTCTATTGACAGAACCTTTGTCCCCTCATCAAATATCATTCTATTTTTGTGCAGTTAAAACCGTATAACACGTGTTGTCTAACACAGTATGACAACGTGTCTAATAAGTTTATCTTTTAGACTCTACATAGTTTTCATTCATAGTTTGGTGAAGTTGTTACAGCATCTATGAACTTTGTTTTTAAGAGAAGGAGGTGGGGGATGTAATCCTGGGGGTAACACAACCCGAGACCACCTATTATTGTTGATATCTCATGTCTACTTTTAAATATTTTTTATCAATGCTCGGTTTCATCATTTAGATATTTAGAATGAACACAAATATTTGACGCATGCGAAAGTAACCTATTTTTCGGGGGTAAGGGAGGTCGATTTTTTTCAACTATCCCTAGCAACAGGGCATCACACCCATACATAATTTAATTAAAGGACAACTTCAAGTTGGCATGTAACAATTTTTGGTTGTTTGTGTGTTGATTGAACCAGTTTGTTATGATTCATAAAATAGATTTCAAGATTTTAACAAAACAAATTAACATTCTGAAAGTATTAGTATTCCATACATTAATACAATTGTTCATCTTGATAAAAAAACCCTTTTATACACATCATTAAAGTTCAGAGGCTTTTCAGCTAGTATAAACATTTGCAACACAAATGATTATTGAGTTTATTGGATATTGTGTTGATTGTATATTGAGTTGGTTGGACATTAGTTGGTTAGATATTGAATTGTTGCATATTGAATTGTTGGATCCAAATTTTCGGATATTGAATTAATTGTCGGATATTGAGTTATTGGATGAATGCCAATTCAATACACAACAAACTAAAAGTTTGTTGTGTATTGAATTGGCATTCATTGAGTTGAATGTATTGGTTTAATATTGTATCTATGACACAATAACAGAAGATTTCCAACGTGATTACACACACACACACACACACACACAGAGAGAAATAACCATACCAAATGTCTTGCTCAGAAAGTAACCTAATTCAATTTTAATTCAACGATACTTTTGTCTGTAATTACATTAATATAAATAACCCTGTGAAGACAAATATTATGTTTTTGTCTAAATTTCGCTACTGTTGTATTTCCTCAAACACTTAATAGTATTATCGGTCTGTTCACTTAACAGCAGAGAACATTTCTGTGTATTAGATGCACTTTGATGCATGCTTATTGTTTAGTCATGGTCAGTGGCGTAGCTAAGGAGGGGCGAGGGGGCGGACCACCCCGGTGACAGCATATGGAGGGGTGACACTGAATGTTACCTCCAACAAAATTTTTCATCCAGGCTAAGGTGCGAAAAAAGTCTGAAAATAGAATTGTTATAAAAACCCAACCAACACATGAAATGTGACCGGACGTTTCGCATACAGATCACATCTCAACCGGAATTAGATATGTACACATCAGCGGTGGTACAGTTGAAGTCATTCCTTGGTTTTTTTCACCTGAAAGATAAAACAGCTACTGCATTGACCGGCGATATCCTCGAGAAATTGGAAAACAAAGGACTGGATATTCGGTTATGTCGCGGTCAAGGGTACGTTAATGCAGCAAGTATGGCTGGAATCCACGGTGGTGTGCAACAGAAGATCAAAGACACTAATTCGAAGGCAATTTTTTTTTACCTTGTGCGAATCATTCTATGAACCCCTGCATTGACGAACATTCGTTCGCTAGGTATCCGTCTTGTGTAATGTTTTTTTTTTGAAGTCTTGGAGGCGCTGTACACATTTTTTGCTCTGTCGACCGATCGATGGGATGTACTAGAGAAATACACAGGTCTAACAATGAAGAGACTGTCCACAACTGGTTGGATAAACAGGTCTAACAGTGAAGAGACTGTCCACAACTCGCTAGAGTGCACATGCTGATGCAATGAAGCAGGTGATACAGAAGTTTAACCAGTTTATGGAAGCCATTGAAGCTATGTGTGATGTCGAAGAAAGCGTCGAGACAGAGTAGGTGCTGCACACAATCTGTTGCCAGCTTATATGCGACTTTTCTTTTATTTCGTTCTTGTTTTTCTGGGGTGACGTTTTACAAGAAGTTGACTCAGCACAGAAGTACATGAAAACACCAGGTATTACTGTGGACATGGTTGCAACCAAACTAAGGGCTCTCAAGGACCTGGTGGAAGAGCATCGTACGAAGGTTCTTGACAATGCCGTTCAACAAGCACTTGCGAAATGTGAAGAACTCTGAGATCCCTACAGAGAAGAGAATCATATGAAAGAGAAGACCGCCCCGGATGACGTTTACTCTAGATACGCCACTGGTCATGGTATGTGTTTATGTCATCACTTTAAGTGTACTTATGTTTAGTCATGGTATGTGTTTATTCTCATCATTTTAATTTGAGTACTTAGCGTTTAGTCATGGTGTATGTGTTTATTGTCACCGTTTTAATTGTACTTATGTTTAGTTATGGTATGTAAGTTTAATACCACTAACTTTAATTGTACTTATGTTTAGTTATAGGTATGCGTTTATTGTCATCGTTTTAATTGTACTTATGTTTAGATATGGTATGTGTTTATTGTCACCGTTTTAATTGTACTCTTATGTTTAGTTATGGTATGTGTTTATTGTCATCGTTTTAATTGTACTTATGTTTAGTTATGGTATGTGTTTAGTGCCATCACTTTTTAATTGTACTTATGTTTAGTCATGGCATGTGTTTATTGTCATCACTTTAATTGTACTTATGTTTAGTCATGGTATGTGTTTATTGTCATCGTTTTGAATTTGGTACTTATGTTTAGTCATGGTATGTGTTTATTCTCATCATTTTAATTATACTTATGTTTAGTCATGGTATGTGTTTATTGTCACCGTTTTAATTCTTGTACTTATGTTTAGTTATGGTATGTGTTTATTGCCATCACTTTAATTGTACTTATGTTTAGTTATGGTATGTGTTTATTGTCATCACTTTAATTGTACTTATGTTTAGTCATGGTATGTGTTTATTGTCATCGTTTTAATTGCACTTATGTTTAGTTATGGTATGTGTTTATTGTTATCACTTTAATTGTACTTATGATCAGTTATGCGTATGTGTTTATTCTCATCACTATTAATTATGACTTTTGTTTAGTCATGGTATGGTGTTTATTGTCATCACTTTAGTTGTGCTCTTATGTTTAGTTAGATGGCAACAATTCTCTCTGTGGAAGTTTCACCCACATTACCTCGCCATTGACTTCAGTGATCACAGCAATCGATAACGTGACAAACGTTTCCCATGAGACACCTTTCGGCCATACCCGCTTCATTGCTATGTTGCCTGAGTTGACACATTTTTAAAAAACTACGCTGTGCAAAATTATTTGATGAACCGATCTTAATCTCATCACTAGTAAAGCACTAGAGCAATGCCCTTTGCAGGAGACTAACACACTTATGTTGTTATTATGTGTGTCTTATTTACATTAGTGGCAATATCCTGCAGGTATGATGTGTTATAGTAGCACTAGAGCAATGTCCTGCAGGTATCAGTTTTTATCTATGACAATTTTTTAAATGTGGCCAGCTAAATTCCATCCATCTATCTATCTATCTATCTATCTATCTATCTATCTATCTATCTATCTATCTATCTATCTATCTATCTATCTATCTATCTATCTATCTATCTATCTATCTATCCATCTATCTATCTATCTATCTATCTATCTATCTATCTATCTATCTATCTATCTATCTATCTATCTATCTATCTATCTATCTATCCGTCTATCTATCTGTCTATCTGTCTGTCATCTAATATTTCTATCTATCCACCTAAAATGAACATTGCCCTTCATTTTCTTTAAATTAGAAATTCTTAAGTCAGTTAATTATTGTTATTGTGAGAATGTGAAAGAGAAAATGAAAGGGAGACTATTAAACAATGAAATAAACCACAATTAAAAAAAAACCCAGCATCTTAAGGTTGTTC
>JAGDYQ010000365.1:452315-476603 GCA_021962125.1 Bulinus truncatus | reverse complement strand
CCAATGCAACGCCTAAAAACGTTTTACTTTGGATTGGAACAGATTAGAATTTTATGACTACATTATATGTGTCCTAAAACTACTTTTTGAAATATACTCCATAGAGAAGACGTCACGTTATTGTTAAATGCTTTTTAAAAGGAAAATCACCAAAGCACAGGCATAGGTTAAAAACATAACATTTTATTAATATTTTTATATACAATGAACAACTACAATGGCCACTATTCTTCCTGCTGCATCATCACAACACTGCTCTTGCATCCGCAAGTCACTGCTTTTAATACGTAATTTATACGTTGCACTGGTCTACAGGAATTCCATATTTGTTGCGTACCACCGAGGGCAAGGAGAGAGATAGAACAATAGTGTAAAAAATAATGAAAAAAAAAACAAAACAAATAAAACAAAACAACTTTAAAAAAAAACAACTTTTACAATGCACTAAAAATTAAAAAAACCAAACTCATTTTATTATTCGACACTAAATATATTATCTAAACTAATTAAAAAGTTCATTAACAATACAACGCTGATCATTGTGTTACACATTCAAATAAAAAATATTGTCATGTAAAATTGATGTAAAAAGAGAGACAGAATATCTATGACATGACATAAAAGTGAAAATATGGTTTAAATTGCATTAACATTTGATTTACTACAAAATATAAAAAGTGATTGTCAAAGGAAACTTCTAACCTATTGATGATTGAATTAAAAATACTATGATGTTGAAATTCTTGTTTAAAAAAAATGCTAATTAATTTACATATTATTGTTCATTTGATCATTTACAGTATTAAATTGTAAATGATGTAAACTTCTCTATTGATCTCTTTATGAGTAAAATACTAAATTGTATTTAAACACTCAAACAAACACACAATAATAATAATAAAAAAAAATACCACATTTTGTACTAAAAGTAGGCCTACACAAATCTCAAACTCTAACAATCATTTAAATATATGTATTAAAAGAAAACAAAAATAGTAAAAGTTAGCTTTACACCATGAATGGCGATCTTCAATGTTCATTCAATTTTTATAAAAGGCAAAGATGCCCACATCGAATAAAAACATTTGCATTTTGTTATGTTACTTTGTCGATAATTTACTATTGGTTCACAAGAAATGTACAGAGGAATTTATAAATAATAAAGAACGGGATTATCAAAAACAACAAAAAACGACAAATATCTCAAAATAGACTTGGTCCGCCTTTCAACAATACATTCTGTACAGAACAGTATATGCGGACAATAAATATTCAGAGAGTCTTTCAATAATATCGATATCCGACATTGGCTCTGACACGATCGATCATTAAGTGATCCATGCAAAAAGATAAATCGTTAGAAAGTAGAAGGCTTTTTCTTAAATTGGAGAATCAATATTTTTTGTTTTAAAATGTTTCTCAAAAAGAATTAGTTTTTTTTTCTTACTCATTTGAATGCATATTTGAAAATTAAAAGTTCTATCACATGGTTGGCCATCGAATGTGTTTAGAACAGTGCTGGCCATCGAATGTGTTTAAAACAGTGCTGGCCATTGAATGTGTTCAGATAAGTTTGGCCATCTAATATGTTCATAAAACTGTGACCATTGACTGCGCTAAGAACAGTGTTGGCCATCTAAAGTCTTATAACATGTTAGGCCATCGAATGCGTTAAGTACAGTGTTGGCCATCGAGAGTGTTTAAAGCATAGTTGGCAAATCTTTCAAAGTTCATGCGCCCGTTTTCAGGGGTTATGCGCCAGTTTTTCTTTTTTTTAATTTCATAACTCTTTATTTACACGACGGCCTCTTTATTTACAAGTCCATGGTACTGGGCCGCGGACCAGTACCAGTCCGAGGATCAAATGGCACTGGGCTGCCCAATGTAAATTAAATTATTTCCTTTTTATTTACCGTGGTGCATTTCTCTCGGAATAGTGCGACTTTCCATGGACGAGAGGTTAACCGGGAGCTGAGCGGCTGTGAATGGCAATGGCATTGTAAATGAAAACAATCTATAATATAAATAATCAACGTCCCCCACCAGACGGCCGCGGTGAATTTATCAAACGTTGACCGTCCGAGGCGAGAAAAAGGTTGGGGACCACTGCTATAAACCACTAATGGGACGGCTTTCAGAGTGCCCTTCTTTCATCCCCATTATAGTTGTTAGTGCACGACGGGACACATGTAGGAGAATGAGACTCGCAGGTAATTGAACCCACAGCGCCGATTTCCTTTAGCTCCAATCTTATATAAAAAATCTGTCTCATATCGAACTTAACTGAATGATCTCAATGACATAAACATTATTTGTACTTGGTATATTGTAATCAGAACATTAATTTTGTTTATGTATGGGTATAAGGGCATTCATTTGGATCACACCTGACTGTAATGTTTTCTGGCCATCAATGTTGTTTGTACTTGCATTTAAGGTCATTTATTTTTCCGCATTTACATGACCTTAAATAAATTATGGCCTAAAAACACCCAACATAAATAAAACCAAATTATACAGTCCTCATTCCACCCAACCACCTATTCTTCTATCCAAACATTCTTCTATCCTCCAACCATATTTACTTCCATCCAAAAAATACTTCTATCCTCCAGCCATATATACTTCCTTCCAAACATACTTCTACCCTCTAACCATATATACTTCCATCCAAACATACTTCTACCCTCTAACCATATATACTTCCATCCAAACATACTTCTACCCTCTAACCATATATACTTCCATCCAAACATACTTCTACCCTCTAACCATATTTACTTCCATCCAAACATACTTCTACCCTCTAACCATATATACTTCCATCCAAACATACTTCTACCCTCTAACCATATATACTTCCATCCAAACATACTTCTACCCTCTAACCATATATACTTCCATCCATACATACTTCTACCCTCTAACCATATATCCTTCCATCCAAACATACTTCTACCCTCTAACCATATATACTTCCATCCAAATATACTTATATCCTCCAGCCATATATACTTCCCTCCAAACATACTTCTTTCCTCCAACCATATATACTTCCATCCAAAATACTCTTTCCTCCAACCATATTTACTTCCATCCAAATATGCATTCAGCCATCCACCCATCCAATCATCGACTCAATCCATTAATCCATTATTTGTTGACCATCCATTTACTTCACTATTTATTCAACCCTCCACCCGTAAAGTCCATCTCTTCATCCAGTCTCTTCTAGCATGATTGTTTTTGTTTTTGTCTATGTTACGTAAATAAAGTACAAAACATGTTAAATGATATTAAAACAACAACAACAACGTCAACATTTACTTAGAAATGTGTATGTTTAACTGTATGTTTATTTACGTACAATCCAATCGATGGAAGGGTTTAAGTGCTAGTGCGTGCCAATATCCATCAAGTGACGTCAGGCTAGTTTTAACAAACTATCAAGACAGTTTCAAAGGGACAAAAATATTGTTCTTCTCAATTGATTGTCCAATCAAACAATAGTTTAGTATCGATCCGACGGTGAAATGGCCTACTTTTATGATTCTTAAGTTAATAGTTTATGATTTCTCTCAAATCAATGAACAACAAGATCCAGGTAGCTAGTTGAAAATATTTAAAACATTTTATTGTCTAGTTCATTGACAGAACCTTTGTCCCCTCATCAAATATCATTCTATTTTTGTGCAGTTAAAACCGTATAACACGTGTTGTCTAACACAGTATGACAACGTGTCTAATAAGTTTATCTTTAGACTCTACATAGTTTTCATTCATAGTTTGGTAGTTGTTACAGCATCTATGAACTTTGTTTTTAAGAGAAGGAGGTGGGGGATGTAATCCTGGGGGTAACACAACCTGAGACCACCTATTATTGTTGATATCTCATGTCTACTTTTAAATATTTTTATCACGCTCGGTTTCATCATTTAGATATTTAGAATGAACACAAATATTTGACGCATGCGAAAGTAACCTATTTTTCGGGGGTAAGGGAGGTCGATTTTTTTCAACTATCCCTAGCAACAGGGCATCACACCCATACATAATTTAATTAAAGGACAACTTCTAAGTTGGCATGTAACAATTTTTGGTTGTTTGTGTGTTGATTGAACCAGTTTGTTATGATTCATAAAATAGATTTCAAGATTTTAACAAAACAAATTAACATTCTGAAAGTATTAGTATTCCATACATTAATACAATTGTTCATCTTGATAAAAACCCTTTTTATACACATAAAGTTCAGAGGCTTTTCAGCTCAGTATAAACATTTGCAACACAAATGATTATTGAGTTTATTGGATATTGAGTTGATTGTATATTGAGTTGGTTGGACATTAGTTGGTTAGATATTGAATTGTTGCATATTGAATTGTTGGATTCAAATTTTCGGATATTGAATTGTCGGATATTGAGTTGGTTGGATGAATGCCAATTCAATACACAACAAACTAAAAGTTTGTTGTGTATTGAATTGGCATTCATTGAGTTGAATGTATTGGTTTAATATTGTATCTATGACACAATAACAGAAGATTTCCAACGTGATTACACACACACACACACACACACACAGAGAGAAATAACTATACTAAATGTCTTGCTCAGAAAGTAACCTAATTCAATTTTAATTCAACGATACTTTTGTCTGTAATTACATTAATATAACAACTTATGAAGACAAATATTATGTTTTTGTCTAAATTTCGCTACTGTTGTATTTCCTCAAACACTTAATAGTATTATCGGTCTGTTCACTTAACAGCAGAGAACATTTTCTGTGTATTAGATGCACTTTGATGCATGCTTATTGTTTAGTCATGGTCAGTGGCGTAGCTAAGGAGGGGCGAGGGGGCGGACCACCCCGGGTGACAGCATATGGAGGGTGACACTATGTTACCTCCAACAAAATTTTTCATCCAGGCTAAGGTGCGAAAAAAGTCTGAAAATAGAATTGTTATAAAAACCCAACCAACACATGAAATGTGACCGGACGTTTCGCATACAGATCACATGTCAACCGTAATTAGATATGTACACATCAGCGGTGGTACAGTTGAAGTCATTCCTTGGATTTTTTCACCTGAAAGATAAAACAGCTACTGCATTGACTGGCGATATCCTCGAGAAATTGGAAAACAAAGGACTGGATATTCGGTTATGTCGCGGTCAAGGGTACGTTAATGCAGCAAGTATGGCTGGAATCCACGGTGGTGTGCAACAGAAGATCAAAGACACTAATTCGAAGGCAATTTTTTTTTACCTTGTGCGAATCATTCTATGAACCTTTGTGACAAACATTCGTTCGCTAGGTATCCGTCTTGTGTAACGTTTTTTTTTTGAAGTCTTGAGGCGCTGTACACATTTTTTGCTCTGTCGACCGATCGTTGGGATGTACTAGAGAAATACACAGGTCTAACAATGAAGAGACTGTCCACAACTGGCTGGATAAACAGGTCTAACAGTGAAGAGACTGTCCACAACTCGCTAGAGTGCACATGCTGATGCAATGAAGCAGGTGATACAGAAGTTTAACCAGTTTATGGAAGCCATTGAAGCTATGTGTGATGTCGAAGAAAGCGTCGAGACAAGAGGCGCTGCACACAATCTGTTGCCAGCTTATATGCGACTTTTCTTTTATTTCGTTCTTGTTTTTCTGGGGTGACGTTTTACAAGAAGTTGACTCAGCACAGAAGTACATGAAAACACCAGGTATTACTGTGGACATGGTTGCAACCAAACTAAGGGCTCTCAAGGACCTGGTGGAAGAGCATCGTACGAAGGTTCTTGACAATGCCGTTCAACAAGCACTTGCGAAATGTGAAGAACTTGATATCCCTACAGAGAAGAGAATCATAAGAAAGAGAAGACCGCCCCGGATGACGTTTACTCTAGATACGCCACTGGTCATGGTATGTGTTTATGTCATCACTTTAAGTGTACTTATGTTTAGTCATGGTATGTGTTTATTCTCATCATTTTAATTATACTTATGTTTAGTCATGGTATGTGTTTATTGTCACCGTTTTAATTGTACTTATGTTTAGTTATGGTATGTGTTTATTGCCATCACTTTAATTGTACTTATGTTTAGTTATGGTATGTGTTTATTGTCATCGTTTTAATTGTACTTATGTTTAGTTATGGTATGTGTTTATTGTCACCGTTTTAATTGTACTTATGTTTAGTTATGGTATGTGTTTATTGTCATCGTTTTAATTGTACTTATGTTTAGTTATGGTATGTGTTTAGTGCCATCACTTTAATTGTACTTATGTTTAGTCATGGCATGTGTTTATTGTCATCACTTTAATTGTACTTATGTTTAGTCATGGTATGTGTTTATTGTCATCGTTTTAATTGTACTTATGTTTAGTCATGGTATGTGTTTATTCTCATCATTTTAATTATACTTATGTTTAGTCATGGTATGTGTTTATTGTCACCGTTTTAATTGTACTTATGTTTAGTTATGGTATGTGTTTATTGCCATCACTTTAATTGTACTTATGTTTAGTTATGGTATGTGTTTATTGTCATCACTTTAATTGTACTTATGTTTAGTCATGGTATGTGTTTATTGTCATCGTTTTAATTGCACTTATGTTTAGTTATGGTATGTGTTTATTGTTATCACTTTAATTGTACTTATGTTTAGTTATGGTATGTGTTTATTCTCATCATTTTAATTATACTTATGTTTAGTCATGGTATGTGTTTATTGTCATCACTTTAGTTGTGCTTATGTTTAGTTTGGACAACAATTCTCTCTGTGGGAGTTTCCTTTTACCTCGCCATTGACTTCAGTGATCACAGCAATCGATAACGTGACAAACGTTTCCCAGGATACACCTTTCTGATACCCGCTTCATTGATTCTGTTGGAGTGGAAACAAAAAAACTACGCTGTGCATTTGTATTTGATGTCTGGATCTTAATCTCATCACAGTAGCACTAGAGCAATGCCCTGCAGGTATCTATCTTTATGTTGTTATTATATGTGTCTTATTTACATTAGAGCAATATCCTGCAGGTATATGTGTTATAGTAGCACTAGAGCAATGTCCTGCAGGTATCAGTTTTTATCTATGACAATTTTTTAAATGTGGCCAGCTAAATCTATCTATCTATCTATCTATCTATCTATCTATCTATCTATCTATCTATCTATCTATCTATCTATCTATCTATCTATCTATCTATCTATCTATCTATCTATCTATCTATCTATCTATCTATCTATCTATCTATCTATCTATCTATCTATCTATCTATCTATCTATCTATCTATCTATCTATCTATCTATCCGTCTATCTATCCGTCTATCTGTCTGTCATCTAATATTTCTATCTATCCACCTAAAATGAACATTGCCCTTCATTTTCTTTAAATTAGAAATTCTTAAGTCAGTTAATTATTGTTATTGTGAGAATGTGAAAGAGAAAAATGAAAGGGAGACTATTAAACAATGAAATAAACCACAATTAAAAAAAAACCCAGCATCTTAAGGTTGTTCCATTCTGGACACAAGACATGTTAGAGCATTTACGTGTTATGTATCAGTACGTATGTAGTGATTTTCTTGGTGCCATTTTTATCCTGTAGAATTTTTTTAAAAATATTTTTTAAAATCTGAAATTAAAAAAAAAATTAATTAGTTTTATTCGAAACAATAATTTTGATCAGTAGTTAGAATTTTCTGATTAAATTCTGAACACTCTAGTGAAACAATTTTTGCATGGAAAATGAGGTCATATGGCACTTCCAGGAGGTCGAACTGCCACTACAAGAGGTCAGATCGCGAAATATACATCATGGGTCTAGGAATCATGGTTGCTGAGATCTAGGGTGATGACAGACATACAGACAGACAGACGGACAAAACGGAAACAATAGCGCATTCGACTCTCGAAAATGCGCTAAAAACATAAAAGAAAATACATGTGATACGAATAAAAATAAAATAAAAAGCTCATTCCATACAATGAAATATAAAATAATATGTGTCTAACTTTTAAAATATTAAATTTATTCAGAAATATTTTTTGTATTGTAATACATTTTTGATGATTAGATGCAATATGGAAAAAGAAAGTGGAACCGTTCTATTATCGTTGTGCTCATATAGGTGTTAGCACTGTGTACATTTTTACATTAACTTTACATATTTATTAGGACTGTTTTAAATGCTGTTTTGTAATTGAGTTGTTTATTATATGCATTGTAATTGTACTAATAATTGTATCACCTTTAATATGTAGTCTTACAATATTTAGAAGAAAAAATCAATGAAAAATGTGTAGGTTAAAACATATGTGCCATTTTTCTAATACTTATAAATAAAAGTACGAAAAACTTTTTTATAAATTCTTATATTTGAATGAACTTTAAAGAAACAAATAATGTTTAAGTTAATTAATTTATACAAATTAAGAAGACTTAACAAAGTCTCCAAGGTATATTATTATTTTTGTTAAGTCCCTGTAAGGATGAGATGTTTAACCATCATATCCTCCACACCTCTAATGGGACAGTTTTTATGGTGCCCTTCTTTCATACCCACCCTTGCCGAGAGTGCCTTGACCATGTAGGCACCATTGGAGAGATACGTAAGTGACTACCCAATGTCAGGCACCCATTTTAAGCTGGGTGGAACCGTGGAACGTTAGGTCGACAGACGAGCGACCATACCTCATAGCCCTACCCCCTAACCCTACCCACTAACATCTACCCAAACCCCCGTCCCTCAGTTTATTAGATTCATACTTTTGCAATGTTTCATTAATGTCATTTAATTCCAGTAAAACTGATTATTTCGACCAATCAAAGTAGTTACAATACATGCAATGTTTAAGTTTGTCTTGTCATAAATTACTTTTCTTAATGACACCCAAGCAATTATTTTTTTAAATAATCATTAATTCTATGATTTCAAAATGACAAAATCTAAAGATTTATTAAAGTACATTTGATTCAAAGTAATTATAATCTGATTAATAAATGTTAAGGCTTAGAATGCGAGCTATTTCCAGAACTGATACAAGGATTCAACATGGAGCCGCTGGACGGCGGCGAAAAATTGAGAAAAATCGAATTTTTGAGGATTAGCTACTAATCAATCCATATCGTACCCTTAACGGAAAGTGATTAACAAATATAACAATGTATAATTCAGGCGATTACCTGCAACGGAATAAGGTATGGCCCTGAGGTATTGCTGATTCTAAGTACTACCAACAGATCCATCCATCTTTGTATTCTGATACTTAAATTACTGAAACAAGGCAAAGGCATCAATGATTGAAAATATTTTAATTGAAACAATTTTTAATACAGATTAAGTTATAGTTCTGAGCTATCATTGTAATGAAGCACGTTAGATGCAATTATTAAACCTAACTGTATAGTTCTGAGCTATCATTGCCATGAAGCACGTTAGATGCAATTATTAAACCTAACTGCATAGTTCTGAGCTATCATTGTAATGAAGCACGTTGGATGCAATTATTAAACCTACCTGTATAGTTCTGAGTAGGGAGCGACAGATAATCGGATCGGTATCGGACCGATATTGGCACTATCGGTTAATATCGGATCGACCGATTTTTGTAGGGAGCGACCGATAGTTGAACCGATATTGGCACTATGCAGGCCCGTAGCCAGGTCAAAGTAAGCAGGGGGCACCAATACCCAGCAAGGGGGCACCTTTACTTTTTCTTAACTTTTTCCTCTTTTTCTTCTTTTTTAAGCGGGGGGGGGGGCACTCCACACCTAGCGGTGGGAGGGGGGACACGGCCCCCCCAGTGCCCCCTCCCTGGCTACGGGACTGGCACTATGGGTTAACTATCGGACCGGCCGTTTTTTGGCTGCCGACACATTGTTTTTTTTTTTCACAACAGAGTTGCAGAAAAAAAATCCGTAAATAACCCAATTCTATAACCAGATCAGACAAGATTTAAAAAAAAGGAAAAAAAAAAACCCGTACACAGAAATTGTCACGTCTACATCAGAGATATGACCTTGAAACAATAGGATTTGCATTTTTTAATTCTAATGTATGACCTTGAATGATACAATTAGTGAACATCTGTGTGTATTTTTTTTTGGGATGGGAAGTTAAGGGGGGGGGGTAAACAAGACACGTGTGGGCGAAGTGTTACGAAATATGACAGGGAAGTGGTGAACATGGGTTGACATACGTCATAAGATTGGAAACTACAGCACGATAAAAACACGTGTTTGGCATTGTTGTTGATTAAAAAAAATATCGGTATCGGTAAAAATGCTGGAGAAAAATATCGGTATCGGGCTATCGGTAAAAAGGCATATCGGTCGCTCCCTAGTTCTGAGCTATCATTGTAATGAAGCACGTTGGATCCAATTATTAAACCTAACTGTTAGTAATGCTGGCCTGGCCTGTAAGAAAGGCGTAGTGAAATTTTTCACAGACATTTCGTTTTCAAAACATAAAATTAAAAATAATTTTTATTTTAATTACAGGAAGAAAATAACACCAGTTCATCTATTATCACAGTATCAATGGATAAGTTTTATTTTATTTTGCCTAGTGATACAATCAGGTAATCGTTTATTTATAAACTAAGAATATTACATGTATTTGATATCTTTTTATCACTATATATTACTGTGAAATTTCGGGTAAACTTTTTTGTAGCAAAACATTCATGTACTACTTATCTAATAAAAGAGCAATATGATTATGAAGTATCATAATAAATTACCTTTATGCTGATCGTGTACCATAATGGTTGTCTACTTTTACAATGATCTTGTTCCAACATATTGATCCCGTACCATAATATATTTATATGTTCTTGTGCTACCGGAATGATATATCATCATCTTAATGATTGTGCATAATATAATGATCTTTGCCACGAATTGTGAAGCTGAAATGGACCCGAAATACCCAATATCTCTATACTTATAAGACGCATTTGTTGTCTGTCTGTCTGTCTGTTCCCTTATAACTCAAGATCCAGAAAACCAAATAACGTGAAATTTGTTATACATACACATAATTACATGGGGGACATGTTATAGGACATGTTTCGTTTCAACTCGATGGGTAGTTTAATTGTAATTAATTATTTTTATTTTAGTATTTTACTATATTAAAGTAATCTCGACGGCGCCATAAATAAAATTCCTCTGTGACGTCATTTCCCAATGATACATTTTTAAAAGAGGGGTAACTTCCGGAAACACCAATTGTAAACATGGTGAAATCAATAGTCATATCTATTTACCTATCGTTTTATGTATTCAGAAGATTAAAATTAAAGGTGCACTTTAATAAACCGAAATACGTTAATTAAAATGTTTCTGTGACATTATTAACATTATTAATACAATCTCAATGGGTAGTTTAATTGTAATTAATATTTTTAGTATTTTACTATTCAATCCACAGGGAATTCCCTGTATTCGCGCACCAAGTGAATGTGTAATTGAACGGACGGAGAAGAAAGGGTTAGGGACAGGAAAAAAATATATATAAGTACCCGGGTTTGGCCGGGATTAAAATAAGGTTTTCTGTTTATTTAAGAAGCGTAATTTGACGTTTAATTGTACAGAGAGAGGGAGGGGGAGAGAGATAAAGAGAGTGGGGGGCAGGGAGGGAGAGGGAAGGAGGGGGCAGGGAGGGGGAGAGAAGGGAGGGAGGGGAAAGGGAGGGAGGGAGAGAGGTGGTAGGGAGGGAGATAAAGGGGGAGGGAAGGAGAGGGAGGGTTGGGAGAGAGAGCGAGGGGGAGAAAGGGAGGGAAGGAAAGAGAAAGGAAGGGGGGGAGTAGGGAGGGAGATAGAGGGAAGGGAGGGAGAGAGATAAAGAAAGAGGGAGGGAGAGAGAGGGGGAAGGGAGGGAGAGAGAGTAAATGAGGGAGGGGGAGGGAGAGAGAGGAAGAGGGGGAGAGAGGGAGACGGGAGAGGGAGAGAGAAAGGAGGAAGGGAGAGAGGGGGTAGGGAGGGAGAGAAAGGAGGGAAGGAGAGAGGGAGAGAGAGGATGGA
Organism: Bulinus truncatus; assembly: GCA_021962125.1. Classification (NCBI taxonomy): domain Eukaryota; kingdom Metazoa; phylum Mollusca; class Gastropoda; family Planorbidae; genus Bulinus; species Bulinus truncatus. The sequence goes on along the minus strand of JAGDYQ010000365.1, from coordinate 464,567 downwards.
AGAAATGGGAGGGAGTGAGAGATAAAGAGATAGAGGGGGCAGGGAGAGAGAGTGGGAGGAGGAATGGAGGAAGGTGGAGAGTGGGGGGACGGGGTGAGAGAAGGAGGGAGACAGGGAGAGAGAGGGAGATGGGAGAGTTAGGGAGGGAAGGAGAGGGAGGGAAAGAGAAAGGGAGGGAGGGAAAGAGAAAGGGAGAGAGGGGGTAGGAAGGGAGAGAGAGGGGAGGGAGGGAGAGAGGAAGGGAGAGGGGGGGTAGGGAGAAAACAAAAGGTAAACAAAAAACTTGTTTTACTTGCAACTAGTATGTATATATATATATATATGAAAAAATAAACTTTATCCACCCTTTTTGATGTCCCCTCTTTACGTTAAGGGCCCCATATTTTTCTCTGCTCTCGGGGCCTCAATTGGCCTTAACCTCTGTCTTGTACTGTCATAATGACATACTGAAACATAATGTTTTATGATTGAAAAATGATTGATATATCCTTGATTATCATAACATCATACCGATGACGTATTTCCTATGTAATACAATATCGACCAACCCTCCGGAAGGCAGTATTAATTATTCTAATAATATTTAGAAATGGATTATTCAGTTCACATCAGTAGCAATCGGACGAATGTGTAGTTCACACCAGTAGCAATCAAACGAATGTGTAGTTCACATCAGTAACAATTGAACGAATGTGTAGTTCACATCAGTAGCAATCGAACGAATGTGTAGTTCACATCAGTAGCATTCGAACGAATGTGTAGTTCACATCAGTAGCAATCGAACGAATGTGTAGTTCACATCAGTAGCAATCGAACGAATGTGTTGCTAATGAAATTCAAATGCTGGACTTTATATACAAGCAGGCCAATAATAATTTGACTGGCCTACACTATATTTTTGTATTAATTGACTTCAAGGCCTTCAGTAGGCACCGCAGCTAATGCCTCCGATCCTTATTGTGCCCCCGAAAGTCTAAAAAAGATTAAAATTACCAAGAAAAAACTTAAGCTAAAAAGTAAATTGTCTAAAAAATGATGATATATTATTACACCTAGGATTGGCCACAAAAAGACATATCACATACGTGGATCCTGTAATAGACATGGTAGTGTATCACATACGTGGATCCTGTGATGTATAACGTTTTCACAACTGTTGTTCAGTTCCTAGTAAAATATAAAACTATCAATGACTATCTATATACATAATCGGTTAACATAGAGGGTGGTTCGACAGACCTTCACACCGTGCGGTGTAAAGTATGTTCATGGCAATAAAAGCCACATGTCTGCACGTTAAAAATACACGGAACCGTACGAGTTGAAAGCTTACATCGCTAAAAAAATGTCTGAGTTCTACGTCACACCTTTGCGGAGTTAAAAAAAACGCGCGTCATCGACCGTCTCTATTAAATAGTCTAGGGAATTTCAAAACGCAGTGGCTTCGAATACGACCGGCCGTATTACGTATTTTTTTTTCGAGACACGACCTACAAACTTTGATGACGTCAGTAAACAGAATGAACTCTTATGATTTAAAGTTATTTTCTTTTCGCGGGAACGAGTAATTTTGTCTACTTATACATTAAAATTGTGTCTTTGCGTGTGTGTCTTCCTGGCACAATGGTGAAACCGTTTGGTTTGTGATTCGTTTTTATGCTGACTATATCCAGGTTCGATTCCTCTCAGGAACATAACTTTTTTTATTGTGTTTTTTTTTCAGAATGTATCCTTTTAATTGTTTTAATGAAAAGTAACTAATTAGATCTCTTTGACTTTTTTAAAATTTGAAATAATGTATCCTTTATGATGTTGTAAGAAAAAGAAACAACAACTAATTAGGTTTTTTTTAACTATTTCATAACTTAAAACAAATATTTTGAAAATATGTATCAAAGATGAACACAGAGGCGTAACAAGGAAAGGGGGGGGGTCCAAAATCGAAAGTCCCGCTGGGCTCCAGCTTGAGGGGAGCCCCCAAAATTATTTTTACATTAAATATTAAGTACATAATCTCATGTCATGGTATCGAATGTCAAAATGCAAGGCCTCAAAATCCTAGGTTCGGCAATGGCTTTACAATAGTCTATCTTCCTGCAAAGGCTTTGCAGGGTACAGCTAGTCCTAAATATTACCTAACTTTTCCTTACCATCATTTTTGCGTCACACTTAAAAAATTCAGAGTAGCCTACATATTTCAAATTTACTAAATAATAATAAGATTAAGAAAAGAAAATAGAGGGGATGGGGAGGCATTTATATCCGAGAATTGAACCAAATACTGACGGAGACGAATTAACGAGTGTTAGCTTTCTGGGGGGGGGGGGGGGGGGGGTTTTTGTTTTATTCGTCCGACTTTATTAGACTTGGGCAGACCCGAAAAAAAGTAATAAAGAATAATTGCCGTGCATGTTCACATCTTGACGCTTAGTCTTAGACATATATCCTGACAACTAAAATATATAATTCAAAGCCGTATTTATTTAAAAAAAATATTATAAAAATATCGCCGATTATTAACAGCAAATGACTTTATTAGGCTTGGACAGACCCGAAAAAAATTAAAACCAAATATAAAAATATCTCCGATTATTAACAGCAAATGACGTCATCAACGTCTGCAGTAAATAAGAGTTCTCATTCATTCTGTTTACTGACGTCATCAAAGTTTGCTGGTCGTGTCTCGAAAAAAAAATACGTAGCACGGCCGGTCGTATTCGAAGCCACTGCGATTCCAAAATTATAGAAACTGAAAAGAGACAATGTATGTAAAATGAGATTATGTTTGGTGCGCATTTTGTTCATCAAATGAATCTTTCTTGAATAAAAATGAAATCCTTGGATTTCTTATTAGTGAATTAAGATTTTTAAATGATATGTAGTAGTGTGCGCAAATTATGTTTAATAGTCGGAGGTTGTTTTTGTTAAGCTTCTGTACCCATAATGAGGATTATTTTCTTTGGGATGAATTATATAAAAAGCTATTTTTTGTACATAGACTGATTATTAACACGCTCAAATATATATTACCGAGTTGGTTGGGATAGGGGTGGGAATAAACCAAATGGTTGCGGAAAGGGGTGGGGGGGGGGAGTCAAGCAGACGATGCAAGATGCAACACCGCTATTTTTTTAACCTCACGTCTCTCTTTTTATAGCATTTTCGAAAAAAAAAATGCTCTATTGTCCCCGTTTTGTCTGTCTGTCTGTCCGTCATCACCCTAGATCTCAACAACCATAAGTCCTAGACCCATGATGTATATATCATTTTGTAGGTCTTGGCCTGCCAAGAAATGACTTTTTTCCATTTCGCGATCTGACCTCTCAGGGCCGTAAAAGGGGCCTTATAAAGTACCGTTTTTTACTATATAAGCTATATTAATAATGGAGCGCCCTATATCTCAGCAACCATAAGTCCTAGACCCATGATGTATATATCATTTTGTAGGACTTGGCCTGCCATGTGTACATCAAAAGTTCATTTCGCGATAGAACCTCTGAGGGCCGGGCTTCAGGGCTCCTAAGGGGCTTATATATTATATATACACCTTGTACGTTCAATAACCCATTCATTTGGTGCGAAATACTGCAGCACGTAGTTTCACCAAGATTTATTAAGAAACTCATCAAATGAAATAGTAAGCTTGTGTTCTGAGTTTAATTGAAAGTATCAGAGCTATGCAACAATTGACGGAGTTTTCGGACGATTAAATGACTACAATTTCGAATGTTTTCAATATGAGTCATATTTCAGTAACCACAAACCACTTGTAGTTAGATTTAAGAGAAAATAATTTTTTTTTCAAATATAAAGAAACGTCTTTATAATATTTTTTTTACAGATATATGCATTACACAATTGAATTTATAAACATTTCCAAAATTTACAAATATTTACTGAAAGCTAACAAACGTACTGATACATAACATGAAAATGCGCTAACACGTCCTGTGTCCAGAATGGAACAGGCTTAATTGCTTGTTTTTAAATACGTCATGTTATAAAAAAAAAGAACTGTTGGAATGGGAGTGTAGGTTTGGTAAAGGAGTGTGTAACCGGGGGGGGGGGGGGAGGAGGAGGTAGGGAGAAGTGTCACGTGGTATTGTTAACAGGGTGAACAGGCAGTTATACTAAATGGCCCTTTTTGTAATTTTGTACATTGAGACCCACTGCGATTCGGGCATGTCTTGAGTGGAAGGGGTGGCGGGCGGGGGAGGGAGGGAGGGAAGGATGGTCCTTTAAAATATTTTGAATGAATTAAGATTAGTCAATGATATGGTGTTGTGAGCACATCACCATTTTAAACTCCAACTGCATGCCTAATAGCCGGTCCGGGTACCGGGCCTGTTCAGCTAGTTATATATAAACAACGCCCAATCAAACTTCCTGTCTTTCGGTGTGTTTTAAGTAGTTTATTAGCGTCATTTCCCTTATGATCACGCATTGTTTGATTTTTGTGTTGTCCCCTTTTTTATATATTAGGTGCTTGTGACCTGGTTTTAGTAAGGTCAAGCATGTATTGATACGAGTTATTCACCTATGGTTCGGGGGGATCATCCACGCAATAACCTTCATCTTCGGTTTGGCGCGAATCTACCCATGTAAGAGAATTTGGCCTATAGTTTTGGAGGGAAGCTGACGCAGCCAGCGTGGATGGACTACCTATAAAAAGAACTGTGCTTTGATTTATGAGGAAGAGGAATAAGAGAGAAAGAAGGACACTGGAGTGACGAGTAACGGTCTGTAACAGACCGGTAGTGACACGCGAGAAGGAGAATGAGAAAGATTGTTAGAGAGTTCATGTAGTGGATTATGAGTTCATACAGAGTAGACACACGTGGAGTAATGTATTCATGGATGTTATAGTAAGATGTTATTTATATGTGGATTCTCATCTGTAAATATCACGTATTAAAGTTCAGTTGTTAATTCTCTTATTCAATAATGAGTTATGTCGTGTTATTATATTTGAAATTGAAGTTATAATACTGAGTTTTATAAAAAAAATACTGTAAAAAAACATATTTTAATTGTTGAATTACTTTTAGTACATTGATTTATTTATTTTACCTGTTGTGCAAGTTTTCCGAATTTCAAAGTGGCACAATGGAATCCCGATGAATGCATTAAAGGATTGGCACGTTTCAAGGTGACTCTTTATCCGTACTAATGATCTGTTTGCGATATTTAAATATATCGGATGTGGATAGAAGACCAGCATTGGCTACAATCACCAATATATATGATTAGGATAGAAGACCAGCATTGGTTGCAATCATCAATATATATGATTAGGATAGAAGACCAGCATTGGTTGCAATCAATATAAAGGATGTGGTTAGAAGACCCGCATTGGTTACAATCACCAATAGATAGGATCAATAGATAGGATGTGGATAGAAGACTAGCATTGGCTTTAATCACCAATAGATAGACCTTTAAGGGGGTACGGAGGAGAAAATGCACTATGTCTAAAAAAATTAAAGTTTTTCTTTACATTTTTAGATTCTAAAACATACCAAGAATGTCATAGAATGAACTGTATTGCAGACAAATATATTTAGATTACTTAAAGTGTATTTTCAGAATGCTACTCATTGAAACAAAATTCAATAATTTAAAAACTTAGAAGTAATTTTTCTCTAACAATATTTGTGACATTTTGCTTCACAGTGACCAGAAAATCTCAAAAACCACATGTCATATTTTGATAAAACATCTGTTTATATTTTGAAGAGGTGTATTAATGGATTGACAGAGGCTTTTAAAGAACTTTTAAGCCCTTTTTATTGGCAATTTTTTTATTTTAAGAATTAGGCATTTTCTCTAATTTTAACCATACTAAATTTTAAAAATTCAACAAAAATTTATTTATTATAATATCCAAACAAGTACAAAGTAAACTTTCCTGATTATGAAAATGCGTATTTTTTATGAATCAGTCTATAAATATTTCAGAAATATTTGCCACAAAAAGTCATAAATTTCAAGATGGCGGCATGCTACACCCACAAATATCAATATTTTAATATTTTTTTTGCCAAAAATTAATTTTAAACCTACTATATCAATACAATCATATTAAAATGCCTTAAAATTTAATAATAAACAAGTTTTTAATTTGACCAGGATACCTCCTTAAGTAATATAAGCACATGCTTAGGTCATCGACCTAATTTTCTTATTTAATCCTTTGATTTATCAAATAAATGAAATGTATAGACATTTTATTTCAAATAGATAGTTTCTGTTTATAAACTAACATCTCATTCGTCACCAAGTTTATTCAGTGACATTAATTACATACACTGTAATCGAAAAATAGAAGTGCATACACTGTAATCGGAAAATAGAAGTACACACATTGTAATCGGGAAATAGAAGTAAATACACTGTAATCGAAAAATAGAAGTATATACAATGTAATCGGAAAATAGAAGTACACTGTTATTGAAAAATAGAAGTGCATACGACGTGATATAAAAACAAATCCAAACTCTGACAGTGAGTGCCAATGAAATGAATTTTTTAATGATGCGCTTCACGGGCTTCTTAGGTTATTGGTGTATCACGTGATTCAGGGAGCTAACAACCATTACCCCAGCATAAAAGTCATAAACCTAAAAAGCTGCCCATATTCCCTGTCATATTTGGTTTACGTGTATATTAGTAGTATGTAAAGTTTATGTATATATATATTTATGGTACTTCTGTTCTTTGGTAGCTGTAAATATATTTCAGTCTCTTCAGAGCGTATGTTTTAACCAACTTGACTTGAGCGTGTATATAAATATATTATATTATTTAATGTCCACATGTATGAGACGAATCACAGTTATAAAGCACTGGGTAAACTTGGTTGTATAAATATATATATATATGTTTATTTATTAATTCTTATTCACGAAAATACATACATGGTATAAATTGATGTGAGATGAGTAATCAAGTCCGTCTGCTTGTCTCTACCAAATCTATCGTCTGCATAAAACTAAACTAATTTCACTTCCGCTAAGCTAAGTGGCCAGATAATTCCAACCATCTCTGTGCCAACTGTAAATTCTCCAGCCTAAACTGATTATTATTACATTCCCCTATCACTCCGACTAATATAAAAACCCAAAATTAAAACTTTTCTCATCTTTTAAAATACATTATAATCACTGTTGACTCAAAAATCTATCCATTAAGTTAGATTAATATTTCTGGACTACCTATAAAAAAAATAAAAAGAACTGTGCTTTGATTTAAGTCTGTTTTTTATATCTATGTTGAAAACATTTCATGAATTATAACAATTGTGCTGGTTGTCAGAGACTAAATATTAATTATAACAATTGTTCTGGCTGTCAGAGACTAAATATCAATTACAACAATTGTGCTGGCTGTCAGAGACTAAATATTAATTATAACAATTGTGCTGGCTGTCAGAGATTACATATTTTCTTTATTTGTTTAACAGGTTCAGGTGCTGCTTTACAAAATAACGAAGTTTTTGAAGAAGGTGATATTTTCAATCGAACTCTCTTGTCAACGGACGAAACCTTATTCTGGTTGTTTCCAGAAGATGATGTCAACATTCTATCAGACGACGTGTTGTTGTCACGTGGTCGACGAGATGTTTCAAATACAACCAATCAAGATCTAACAATATGGGAAAAAATTGAGGTACATTACTGTGATAGGATTGAGGTACAGTTATTTAGGTACAATATTGTTATAGGATCAAGGTAACATATTGTCATAGGATTTAGGTACAATATTGTCATAGGATCGAGGTAAAATATTGTCATAGGATCAAGGTACAATATTGTCATAGGATCGAGATACAATATTGTCATAAAATCGAGGTAAAATATTGTCATAGGATCGAGGTAAAATATTGTCATAGGATCCAGGTACAATATTGTCATAGGATCGAGGTAAAATATTGTCATAGGATCCAGGTAAAATATTGTTATAGGATCGAGATACAATATTGTCATAGGATCGAGATACAATATTGTCATAAGATCAAGGTAAAATATTGTCATAGGATCGAGGCAAAATATTGTCATAGGATCCAGGTAAAATATTGTCATAGAATCGAGATACAATATTGTCATAGGATCCAATTACAATATCGCCATAAGTCGAGGTAAAATATTGTCATAGGATTGAAGTACAATATTGTAATATATTTTTCACTAAATAACATAGATGTTTTTCAACCAAAAACACGCAGTGCCGAAACAGGCCCGTAGCGTGCGGGGGGGGGGCACTTAGTAAAATGTATTACCTGCCCCCTGCTATTGCCTGGCCCCTGCTGTAGAATGCCTGCACCCCCCCCCTGTAAAATTTTCACGCTACGGGCTGTGCCGAAAGAAGGTTACGGTGAGCCTAAGGCATAATTTTGCAGAAACAATAAATAGTACATAACTTTTTGGATGTGATTCATGGCTGTGAAATATATTATGTCATTCTACATTTCCTTCCTACACATATTTTCAAAAGATACCAAAAGATGTTCAGATTTCTCGCCATTTAATGAATGAAGTTAGCTTTGAATAATCACTGAGATTCGTGAGTAAATACACTATACGGGACCTAAAGCAGTCAAACTTCGATTTACGATTAACTTGGTTGACTAGTGTTTTGTAGGACTTGTAGACGAGCAATCGCTTGCATGACGATCATTTTTTTGAACAATAAATTCGAACTGAACATAATAGTGAAGTTTTGCAGCAATAGTAGTACTTACGTTCCTTTTTCTAACGTAATTTATGAGATAACTACTGAACTGATGGTTCCCCTATGAGATAACTACTGAACTGATGGTTCCCCTATGAGATAACTACTGAACTGATGGTTCCCCTATGAGATAACTACTGCACTGATGGTTCCCTATGAGATAATTAATGAACTGATGGTTCCCCTATGAGATAACTACTGAACTGATGGTTCCCCTCTGAGATAACTACTGAACTGATGGTTCCCCTCTGAGATAACTACTGAACTGATGGTTCCCTCTGAGATAACTACTGAACTGATGGTTCCCTATGAGTATTGCTGTTGGATCCTTATGGTCTTACTTCCGTGTTGATGGTTTTCTCATATTCTCCGTCTCCCTCAGTGTGTCTCACTTGTATAGCCAACCTTCGTGTCAGTGTGGATTGTTAACTAAATTGTTGACATTGTTATGGCTACACTTCAGGGCAGCCCCATGAATATCAAACTCCCCACTTAGATTCAAATCAAAGGATGTGTTTAAAATGTCGGAAACATTCTAGGCCTACAGTTGGAGTGTATCAGTGTGAGCGTTGAATCAATTGAACTGCATGGAGCTTCCACACATTTCTTATACATTGAAGCGTAACTGGATAGGTTCCAATGCTTCATATTGACGAAACAAACAAACAACAGATTACGACGAGCTATCAGATAGCATCGATTCTGTTAATAAGAGCGAATGAGGTCCTACACATCGATTCTGTTAGTAAGAGCGAAATACATCTTATACAATACTAAATTTGACCTCGTAAAGTAAAATAAAATCGCATAAAATTGTTTACATTTCTATACATAAGTGTAATTTTAGTTTATCATAGTTATCATCATGTTTTATGGGGGAACCTGATTTAATATACGAGTAATTTGTGATTGAAAGTACTTATTGACAAACTGAAATATTGTCATCTTTGTAAGTTCACGTATAATTCACACACTATATCAATATTTCTGAACTTTTAATATTTATAAAATTGTTAGTATATTATATATAGGACCAACAGAGTTTATCAACATTGAAGAAAATATTAGACACATATATATTTTATCAACATTAACGAAAATATTAGGCACACATACAATTTATTAACATTTTAAAAAATATTAGGCACACATTTAGTTTATCAACATTGATAGTACATATAGGACAAACATAAATTATCGTAAGGCTGGAAACGGTCTTACAATCAAACTGGAATCAAATGTGACACTTTGATATTTTGCAGGAATTTTATTCTGACAAGAACAATATGGCAATGTACTGTGTCTTACCACTATTGGTTTTGATCTATGGAGGCTGCAGCTCGCTCTACTGTATACACAAATGTAGACTATATCTACGACGTAGAAAACATAAAAGACTCAAAGAAGAAGATTGCGATTCTTTAACATCAGACAAAAATAATTCAAATGAAAATGTAAAGAGTAAGTAATGCGTAGCTTCATTTAATACCTACCAGTGATACGTAGACCAAGTAAGTAGTGTGTTTAGACAACTGAAATATATACTGGTGATATAATAATAATAATAATACATGTTGTTTAATATCATATTCCGGCCATACATTTGCACATAGGATATCCGACCTTTGTGTGTGTGTGAAGATTATATTTTTGTGAGCAGTATTGGATCAAATTGATTACAGCAGATTAGTTAAAGTGGAATATAATGAAGGTTATGCTTGATATGGACTTTCATCGTGTTGGTGTGAAGACAATCCAATAGCACTGTGTGTTATGGGTTGTCAAGAACAAACCTCTAGTCTCGCTAATGCACTTAATAAAATTACTCACTTTCTGTTATTGATATCTGCGAATAGCACAAAGCTACTTTCAGCTAATTATAAATCAGTTAAAGAGATTTGTTATACTAATGGAACAATATATCTCTAATACAAAAAAACCTTTTTGTCTTTTTTTTTAACGCTGCCATTGCCAGCATGATAGGGTGTAGTGTGCCTACCACACCAGCATTGTTGGCGGCGCTGATGCATGTCTGCCTTTCCTACAGAGCGGCGGAGTGAGTGTGCCCACTTACATCTGCTGGGATGGCAGAAAAAAGGGTTTAAAGACCTGCTCAGTCTGATCAGACAAACAGGTGGTGTTTACTGCTGATCGGCCAAGGCAAGGGGGTTTTCCCCGCCACTCAGGCGGAGGGGAGGGTGTAATGTGGCTGATCCCCCGGACCGAAATGGCAGGCTGCGAAGGTGTGCTTGAATGGGACAAAGTGGAAGAGTGTGGTGTGCCGACCTGACCCGTCACTACCGCCAGCTGTGAATACAACGGTCAGGAAGTCATCATTGACAACAGTACAACCACGGTCGCAAAAGGTATTTTTTCTGACTAGTAGAACCCCAATGACCATGGTATGTCTCCCAGATCACGATAGCCAGGCACAGAAGACGCCTATTGACCAAGGTAACTCCTGTGCCAGGTAAGTCTGGCACACTAGATGGCGGCATCGTTTACTGAACATTGTACATTTTGTATGTATATCTCAAGATAATGTAATATTTATGGTGTTCGGTTTGTTATTATGTCTTTAAAATTTCTATATCTAATGTACAATAGGGTGGCCCAAAATCAAATGGTAAAAAATAAAGTTTCTCACATCTAACGGGGCACCCTCTTGTTGAGTTCCATTTGTCTTACTTAGTAACTGACAACAATTTCAGCTTCCTACTGCTATTGGAAGGGGATGCTCAAGAGTTACAAAGTTTTGCTATATTAATTTTAAAAAATGCATTTTCGTTGAATTTTTTTATTACATTTTCAAATCATGCCATTGCTGTAATGTAGCTGTTAAGTAAAGATAACGTCAACATAAGATGTAAATTGTAGAGTGCTGAAGAGTCTAAACATTGTCTACACCGAAACATCACAGAGGGCAGACTTCTTTGTAGTTTGTGTAGGGATGACTTTTCTGTTGGTGTCACGGGTTGTGATTAATTTGTCGAAACCATTCCCACGTTGTTCAGACCCTTGACTCACCCGGCCACTTCCTAATAAAATTACGCAGTGGCTACGGTTCGGTCCGACCGAACGCGTATTTTTTTTTTCGGGTACCAGCCTTACTTATTTTTGCATAGCGGCCGAGTCGCTGCACTGAACTATATAACAACATAATTTTTTTTTTTCAGAATTTTTTTTTCAGGATTAGGGTTAGGGATAGGGTTAGGGATAGGGTTAGAGATAGGGTTAAGGATAGGGTTAGGGATAGGGTTAGAGATAGGGTTAGGGTTAGGGTGTGGAGCAATATTATCTATGGCTGGTACCCTAAGTAAAAAAAATACGGGTTCGGTCGGACCGAACCGTAGCCACTGCCATAAAATTAATACGTATATTATACAATGTATAGTAGTATACGTTCCAGTTCTCCCGCCCACCACCCTTTTTACCCCAGGTGGCCAGCGGAACTGAGATGAAAAGCCTCCGTCGGCGAACAGTGTAACGGTTGGCATAAATACGTTACATCCCACTGGGGAT
>JAGDYQ010000365.1:401277-451815 GCA_021962125.1 Bulinus truncatus | reverse complement strand
ATTCAGATCTTGTTTTAACATTTTGTCGTGAAACATTTCGGCGTTTTAAAGTACTTACTTCATATATAATTAATATCAACAGATAATGATGACACAGATGAATCATTTGATTTTATAAATATCTATTTGAAGTAAAATATCTATACATTTTATTTATTTGATAATTCAAATGATTAATTAAGAACATTAGGTCCATGACCTAAGCATGTGCTTATATTACTTAAGGAGGTATCCTGGTCAAATTAAAAACTTGTTTATTCTTAAATTTTAAGGCTTTTTAATATCATAGTATTGATATAGTAGGTTTAAAATTAATTTTTGGCAAAATAAAATATTAAAATATTGATATTTGTGGGTGTGGAATGCCGCCATCTTGAAATTTATGACCTTTTTGTGGCAAATATTTCTGAAATATTTATAGATTGATTCATAAAAAATACACATTTTCATAATCAGGAAAGTTTACTTTGTACTTGTTTGGATATTATAATAAATAATTTTTTTTTTAATTTTTAAAATTAAAAAATACACATTTTCATAATCAGGAAAGTTTACTTTGTACTTGTTTGATATAATTTCTTCTCTAGCTAATTTTTTTTTAATTTTAAAATTTAGTAGCCTATGGTTAAAATTAGAGAAAATGCCTAACCCTTAAAATAAAAAAAATTGCCAATAAAAAGGGCTTAAAAGTTCTTTAAAAACCTCTGTCAATCCATAAATACACCTCTTCAAAATATAAACAGATGTTTTATCAAAATATGACAGGTGGTTTTTGAGATTTTCTGGCCACTGTGAAGCAAAATTCACAAATATTTCTAGAGAAAAATTACTTCTAAGTTTTTAAATTATTGAATGTTTGTTTCAGTGAGTAGCATTCTGAAAATAAACTTTCAGTAATCTAAATATATTTGTCTGCAATACACTTAATTCTATGACATTCTTGGTATGTTTTAGAATCTAAAAATGTAAAGAAAAACTTTGATTTTTTAGACATAGTGCATTTTCTCCTCCGTACCCCATTAAAGGTCTATCTATCGGTGATTGTAACCAATGCTAGTCTTCTATCTAAATCCTATCTTATGATGATTGTAACCAATGCTGGTCTTCTATCTACATCCTATCTTATGATACTATCTATCGGTGATTGTAACCAATGCTGGTCTTCTATCTACATCCTATCTTATAATCCTATCTATTGGTGATTGTAACCAATGCAGGTCTTCTATCTACATCCTATCTATTGATCCTTTAATATTATGGTGAATGCAGCCAATGCTGGTCTTCTATCTACATCCTATCTATTGATCCTATCTTATGGTGATTGTAGCCAATGCTGGTCTTCTATCTACATCCTATCTATTGATCCTATCTTATGGTGATTGTAGCCAATGCTGGTCTTCTATCTACATCCTATCTATTGGTGATTGCAACCAATGCTGGTCTTCTATCCTAATCATATATATTGGTGAATGTAGCCAATGCTGGTCTTCTATCTACATCCTATCTATTGATCCTATCTTATGGTGATTGTAGCCAATGCTGGTCTTCTATCTACATCCTATCTATTGGTGATTGCAACCAATGCTGGTCTTCTCTCCTAATCATATATATTGGTGAATGTAGCCAATGCTGGTCTTCTATCTACATCCTATCTATTGATCCTATCTTATGGTGATTGTAGCCAATGCTGGTCTTCTATCTACATCCTATCTTATGGTGATTGTAACCAATGCTGGTCTTCTATCTACATCATATCTATTGATCCTATATTATGGTGATTGTAGCCAATGCTGGTCTTCTATCTACATCCTATCTATTGGTGATTGCAACCAATGCTGGTCTTCTATCCTAATCATATATATTGGTGAATGTAGCCAATGCTGGTCTTCTATCTACATCCTATCTATTGATCCTATCTTATGGTGATTGTAGCCAATGCTGGTCTTCTATCTACATCCTATCTTATGGTGTAATGTCACCGTAAATACTTTAATGTCGCTCTATCTACATCCTATCTATATTGAATCCTATCTTTATGGTGATTGCTTGGCCAATGCTGGTCTTCACCATCACTATCCTATCTTATGGTGAATGTATGCTAATGCTGGTCTTCTATCTACATCCTATCTATTGAATCTTACCTCTTATGGTGATTGTAACCAATGCTTTGATGATCTTCTATCCTAATCATATATAAACTGGTGAATATCAGCTAATACTTTGGTCCTTTTCTATCTACATCCTATCTATTGAGTCCTATCTTTATGGTGATTGTGAGCCAATGCTGGTCTTCTATCTACATCCTATCTTACGGTGAATGTAGCCAATGCTGGTCTTCTATCTACATCCTATCTATTGATCCTATCTTATGGTGATTGTAACCAATGCTAGTATTCTATCTACATCCTATCTTATGGTGATTGTAACCAATGCTGATATTCTCCCGTCTCTCTTATGATTGATTTGGCCAATGGTCTTCTATCTTGTCCTATCTTGCAGTGAATATGGCAATGCTGGTCTATCATCCTATCTGTTGATCATCTTCATGGTGTAATGCTGTCTTTATCTACACACATCCACTATCTTATGGTGATTGTGACAGTAACGGTCTTCTATCCACAATCATATATATTGGTGATTTACTTGGCCAGTAACGGTCTCTTCTATCCACATCATACCTATTGGAGATTGTAACAAATGCGGGTCTTCTATCCACATCCGATATATTGTGAAGCGAATCATGTGGAAGAGTCACATTAAGTACATGACAACCACTTTCATGCATTATCAAGTTCCATTGTTGCCGAAATTCGAGGCTTTTTAACAGATAAAATAAATAAAATCTAATCTGCTGCTAAAAGTAAATCAACAATTATATGTTTTACGAAAGTATTTTTATAAAACTCAGTATTAGCAACTTCAATTTCGGAAATATAATAACGGCCGACTAACTCATTATTGAATGAAGAATTAACAACTAGACTTTAGCCATTGTTACAGATGAAAATCACATATAAATAACATCTTATACCATATTATCATGAATGCATTATATAGAATAATATAGTTAGCAGCTGAGGAGTTCACCAAGACATAACATATTACTATAATCTCCATGTATACATTACTCTCACGTGTGTCTACCATGCATGAACTCATAATCCATTACATGAACTCACAACAATCTTATAATTCTCTTTCTCGCGGTCACTACCGGTCTCAAGTTACAGATACGCGTTACTCGTCACTCCAATGTCCTTCTTTCTCTCTTATTCATCTTCCTCATAAATCAAAGCACGGGTAGTCCACCCACGCTGGTTGCGTCAGCTTCCCTCCAAAACTATAGGTCAAATGCTCTTACGTGGGTAGATTCCAGCCAAACCGAAGATGAAGGTTATTGCATGGATGATCCCCCCGAACCATAGGTGAATGACACTATCTCATCACTCGTATCAATACATGCTTGACCTTACTAAAACCAGGTCACAAGCACCTAATATATAAAAAAGGGGACAACACAAAAATCAAACAATGCGTGATCATAAGGGAAATGACGCTAATAAACTACTTAAAACACACCGAAAGACAGGAAGTTTGATTGGGCGTTGTTTATATATAATAGTCATTGATAGTTTTACATTTTACTAGGAACTGAACAACAGTTGTGAAAACTGTATACATCACAGGATCCACGTATGTGATACACTACCATGTCTATTACAGGATCCACGTACGTGATACACTACCATGTCTATTACAGGATCCACGTATGTGATACACTACCATGTCTATTACAGGATCCACGTATGTGATACACTACCATGTCTATTACAGGATCCACGTATGTGATACACTACCATGTCTATTACAGGATCCACGTATGTGATACACTACCATGTCTATTACAGGATCCACGTATGTGATACACTACCATGTCTATTACAGGATCCACGTATGTGATACACTACCATGTCTATTACAGGATCCACGTATGTGATATGTCTTTTTGTGGCCAATCCTAGGTGTAATAATATATCGTCATTTTTTTAGACAATTTACTTTTTACCTTATGTTTTTTCTTGGTAATTTTAAGGATCGGAGGCATTAGCTGCGGTGCCTACTGAAGGCCTTGAAGTCAATTAATACAAAAATATAGTGTAGGCCAGCCAAATTATTATTGGCCTGCTTGTATATAAAGTCCAGCGTTTGAATTTCAGTAGCAACACATTCGTCCGATTGCTACTGATGTGAACTACACATTCGTTCGATTGATACTGATGTGAACTACACATTCGTTCGATTGCTACTGATGTGAACTACAAATTCGTTCAATTGCTACTGATGTGAACTACACATTCGTTCGATTGCTACTGATGTGAATTACACATTCGTTCGATTGCTACTGATGTGAACTACGCATTCGTTCGATTGCTACTGATGTGAACTACCCATTCGTTCGATTGCTACTGATGTGAACTACACATTCGTTCGATTGCTACTGATGTGAGATACACATTCGTTTGATTGCTACTGATGTGAACTACACATTCGTTCGATTGATACTGATGTGAACTACCCATTCGTTCGATTGCTACTGATGGGAACTACACATTCGTCCGATTGCTACTTGTGTCACCTACACATTCGTCCGATTGCTACTTGTGTGACCTACACATTCGTCCGATTGCTACTTGTGTGACCTACACATTCGTCCGATTGCTACTGATGTGAACTGAATAATCCATTTCTAAATATTGTTAGAATAATTAATACTGCCTTCCGGAGGGTTGGTCGATATTGTATTACGTCGGAAATACGTCATCGGTATGATGTTATGATAATCAAGGATATATCATTCATTTCTCAATCATATAACATTATTTTTCAGTATGTCATTATGACAGTACAAGACAGAGGTTAAGGCTAATTGAGGTCCCGAGCGCAGAGAAAAATATGGGGCCCTTAACGTAAAGAGGGGACATCAAAAACGGTGGATAAAGTTTATTTTTTCATATATATATATATATATATATATATATATATATTGGGTATTTCGGGTCCTTTTCAGTTTCACAATTCGTGGCAAAGATCATTATATTATGCACAATCATTAAGATGATATTATATCATTCCAGTAGCACAAGAACATATAAATATATTATGGTACGGGATCAATATGTTGGAACAAGATCATTGTAAAAGTAGACAACCATTATATTATGATCAGCATAAAGGTAATTTATTATGATACTTCATAATCATATTGCTCTTTTAATAGAAAAAAGTACATGAATGTTTTGCTACAAAAAAAGTTTACCCGAAATTTCACAGTAATATATAGTGATAAAAAGATATCAAATACATGTAATATTCTTAGTTTATAAATAAACGATTACCTGATTGTATCATTAGGCAAAATAAAATAAAACTTATCCATTGATACTGTGATAATAGATGAACTGGTGTTGTTTTCTTCCTGTAATTAAAATAAAAATTATTTTTAATTTTATGTTTTGAAAACAAAACGTCTGTGAAAACTTTCACTACATCTTTCTTACAGGCCAGGCCAGCATTACTAACAGTTAGGTTTAATAACTGCATCCAACGTGCTTCATTACAATGATAGCTCAGAACTAGGGAGCGACCGATATGCCTTTTTACCGATAGTCCGACACCGATATTTTTCTCCAGCATTTTTACCGATAACTATATTTTTTTTTAATCAACAACAATGCCAAACACGTGTTTTTATAGTGCTGTAGTTTCCAATCTTATGACGTATGTCAACCTATGTTCACCCCTTCCCTGTCATATTTCGTAACACTTCGCCCACACGTGTCTTGTTTACCCCCCCCCCCCCCAACTTCCCATCCCAAACAAAATACACACAGATGTTCACTAATTGTATCATTCAAGGTCATACATTAGAATTAAGAAATGCCAATCCTATTATTTCAAGGTCATATCGCTGATGCAATTTTTGAGGACGTGACAATTTCTGTGTACGGGTTTTTTTTTTCCTTTTTTTTTAAATCTTGTCTGATCTGGTTATAGAATTAGGTTATTTACTGATTTTTTTTCTGCAACACTTTTGTGAAAAAAAAACAATGTATCGGCAGCCAAAAAAACGGCCGGTCCGATAGTTAACCCATAGTGCCAGTCCCGTAGCCGAGGGGGAAACACTGGGGGGGGGCCGTGCACCCACCCACCGCTAGGTGTGGAGTGCCCCCCCCCCCGCTTAAAAAAGAAGAAAAAGAGGAAAAAAGAAAAAAGAAAAAGTAAAGGTGCCCCCTTGCTGGGTATTGGTGCCCTCTGCTTACTTTGACCTGGCTACGGGCCTGCATAGTGCCAATATCGGTTCGACTATCGGTCGCTCCCTACAAAAATCGGTCGATCCGATATTAACCAATAGTGCCAATATCGGTCCGATACCGATCCGATTATCGGTCGCTCCCTACTCAGAACTATTCAGTTAGGTTTAATAATTGCATCCAACGTGCTTCATTACAATGGTAGCTCAGAAATATAGCTTAATCTGTATAAAAATTGTTTGAATTAAAATATGTTCAATCATTGATGCCTTTGCCTTGTTTTAGTAGTTTAAATATCAGAATACAAAGATGGATGGATCTGTTGGTAATACTTAGAATCAGCAATACATCAGGGCCATACCTTATTCCGTTGCAGGCAATCGCCTGATTTATAAATTGTTATATTTGTTAATCACTTTCCGTTAAGCGTACGATATGGATTGATTAGTAGCTAATCCTCAAAAATTCGATTTTTCTCAATTTTTAGCCGCCGTCCAGCGGCTCCTTGTATCAGTCCTGGAAATAGCTCTCTAAGCCTTAACATTTATTAATCAGATTATAATTACTTTGAATCAATTGTACTTTAAAAAATCTTTAGATTTTGTCAGTTTGAAATCATAGAATTAATGATTATTTCAAAAAAATAATTGCTTGGGTGTCATTAGGAAATGTAATTTATGACAAGACAAACTTAAACATTGCATTATCGTAACTACTTTGATTGGTCGAATTAATCAATTTTACTGAAATTAATACGTCCTTAAATGACATTATATGAAACATTGCAAAAGTATGAATCTAATAAACTGAGGGACGGGGGTATGAGTAGATGTTAGTGGGTAGGGTTAGGGGGTAGGGCTAGGGGGTATGGTCGCTCGTCTGTCGACCGAACGTTCCACTGTTCCACCCAGCTTAAAATGGGTGCCTGACATTAGGTAGTCACTTACGTATCTCTCCAATGGTGCCTACATGGTCAAGGCACTCTCGGCAAGGGTGGGTATGAAAGAAGGGCACCATAAAAACTGTCCCGTTAGAGGTGTGGAGGATATGATGGTTAAACATCTCATCCTTACAGGGACTTAACAAAAATAATAATATAGCTTGGAGACTATGTTAAGTCTTCTTAATTTGTATAAATTAATTAACTTAAACATTATTTGTTTCTTTAAAGTTCATTCAAATATAAAAATTTATAAAAAGTTTTTCGTACTTTTATTTATAAGTATTAGAAAAATGGCACATATGTTTAAACCTACACATTTTTCATTGATTTTTTTCTTCTAAATATTGTAATCGTACATATTAAAGGTGATACAATTATTAGTACAATTACTATGCATATAATAAACAACTCAATTACAAAACAGCATTTAAAACAGTCCTAATAAATATGTAAAGTTAATGTAAAAATGTACACAGTGCTAACACCTATATGAGCACAACGATAATGGAACGGTTCAGCTTTCTTCTTCCATATTGCATCTAATCATCAAAAATGTATTACAATACAAAAAAATATTTTTTCTGAATAAATTAAATATGTTAAAAGTTAGACACATATTATTTTATATTTCATTGTATGGAATGAGCTTTTTATTGTATTTTTATTCGTATCACATGTATTTTCTTTTATGTTTTAGCGCATTTTTGAGAGTCGAATGCGCTATTGTTTCCGTTTTGTCCGTCTGTCTGTCTGCCCGTCTGTCATCACCCTAGATCTCAGCAACCCTAGGTCCTAGACCCAAGATGTGATCTGACCTCTTGTAGTGGCAGTTCGACCAACTGGAAGTGCCATATGACCTCATTTTCCATGCAAAAATTTTTTCACTAAAGTGTTCAGAATTTAATCAGAAAATTCTAACTACTGATCAAAATTATTGTTTCGAATAAAACTAATTAATTTTTTTTTTAAATTTCAGATAAAAAAAATATTAGATAGATAGATAGATAGATAGATAGATAGATAGATAGATAGATAGATAGATAGATAGATAGATAGATAGATAGATAGATAGATAGATAGATAGATAGATAGATAGATAGATAGATAGATTAGATAGATAGATAGATAGATAGATAGATAGATAGATAGATAGATAGATAGATAGATAGATAGATAGATAGATAGATAGATAGATAGATAGATAGATAGATAGATAGATAGATAGATAGATAGATAGATAGATAGATAGATAGATAGATAGATAGATAGATAGATAGATAGATAGATAGATAGATAGATAGATAGATAGATAGATAGATAGATAGATAGATAGATAGATAGATAGATAGATAGATAGATAGATAGATAGATAGATTTAGCTGGCCACATTAAAAAAAAATTGTCATAGATAAAAACTGATACCTGCAGGACTATTTTGCTTTTAGTGGCTACATATAACACATATACCTGCCAGGATATTGCTCTAATGTAAATAAGACACATATAATAACAACATAAAGATAGATACCTGCAGGACATTGCTCTAGTGCAACTATAACACATATACCTGCAGGATATTGCTCTAATGTAAATAAGACACATATAATAACAACATAAAGATAGATACCTGCAGGACATTGCTCTAGTGCTACTGTGATGAGATTAAGATCCAGACATCAAATACAAATGCACAGCGTGGTTTTTTTTGTTTCCACTCCAACAGTTAATCAATGAAGCGGGTATCAGAAAGGTGTATCCTGGGAAACGTTTGTCACGTCATTGATTGCTGCGATCACTGAAGTCAAAGGCGAGGTAAAAGGAAACTCCCACAGAGAGAATCGTTGTCCAGACTAAACATAATCACAACTTAAGTGATGACAATAAACACATACTATGACTAAACATAAGTACAATTTAAGTGATGACAATAGACACATATCATGACTAAACATAAGAACAATTAAAACGATGACAATAAACACATACCATGACTAAACATAAGTACAATTAAAACGATAACAATAAACACATACCATGACTAAACATAAGTACAATTAAAACGATGACAATTAGCACATATCATGACTAAACATAAGTATAATTAAAATGATGAGAATAAACACATATCATGACTAAACATAAGTATAATTAAAATGATGAGAATAAACACATATCATGACTAAACATAAGTATAATTAAAATGATGAGAATAAACACATATTATGACTAAACATAAGTACACTTAAAGTGATGACAATAAACACATATCATGACTAAACATAAGTACACTTTAAGTGATGACATAAACACATACCATGAGTCCATGACTAAACAATAAGCATGCATCAAAGTGCATTTAATACACAGAAAATGTTCTCTGCTGTTAAGTGAACAGACCGATAATACTATTAAGTGTTGAAGGAAATACAATAGTAGCGAAACTTAAACAAAAACATAATATTTATCTCCATAAGTTATTATATTACTGTGTGTGTGTGTAATAACGTCGGAAATCTTCTGTTATTGTGTCATAGATACAATATTAAACCATTACATTCAACTCACTGAATGCCAATTCAGTGCCCAACAAACTAAATATCCAACCAACTCAATATCTGACAATTCAATATCCAAAAATTCGAATCCAACAATTCAATATGCAACAATTCAATATCTAACCAACTAATGTCCAACCAACTCAATATACAATCAACTCAATATCCAATAAACTCAATAATCATTTGTGTTGCAAATGTTTATACTGAGCTGAAAAGCCTCTGAACTTTATGTGTACATATTATCGTTGAGCTATAAAAAGGGTTTTTAATCAAGATGAACAATTGTATTAATTTATGGAATACTAATACTTTCAGAATGTTAATTTGCTTTGTTAAAATCTTGAAACCTATTTTATGAATCATAACAAACTGGTTCAATCAACACACAAACAACCAAAAATTGTTACATGCCAGCTCAGAAGTTGTTCTTAAATTATGTATGGGTGTGATGCCCAGTTGCTAGGGATAGTTGAAAAAAATCGACCTCCCTTACCCCCGAAAAATAGGTTACTTTCGCGTGCGTCAAATATTTGTGTTCATTCTAAATATCTAAATGATGAAACCGAGCGTGATAAAAATATTTAAAAGTAGACATGAGATAGCAACAATAATAGGTGGTCTCAGGCTGTGTTACCCCCAGGATTATATCCCCCACCCCCTTCTCTTAAAAACAATGTTCATAGATGCTGTAAAAACTACCAAACTATGATTGAAAACTATGTAGAGTCTAAAGATAAACTTATTAGACACGTTGTCATATTGTGTTAGACAACACGTGTTATACGGTTTTAACTGCACAAAAATAGAATGATATTTGATGAGGTGACAAAGGTTCTGTCAATGTACTAGACAATAAATGTTTCAAATAATTTCAACTAGCTAACTGGATCTTGTAGTTCATTGATTTGAGAGAAATCATAAACTATTAACTTAAGAATCATAAAAGTAGGCCATTTCACTGTCGGATCGATACTAAACTATTGTTTGATTGGACAATCAATTGAGAAGAACAATATTTTTGTCCCTTTGAAACTGTCTTGATAGTTTGTTAGAACTAGCCTGACGTCACTTGATGGATATTGGCACGCACTAGCACTTAAACCCTTCCATCGATTGGATTGTACGTAAATTAAACATACAGTTAAACATACACATTTCTAAGTAAATGTTGACGTTATTGTTGTTGTTTTAATATCATTTAACATGTTTTGTACTTTATTTACGTAGCATAGACAAAAACAAAAACAATCATGCTAGAAGAGACTGGATGAAGAGATGGACTTTACGGGTGGAGGGTTGAATAAATAGTGAAGTAAATGGATGGTCAACAAATTATGGATTAATGGATTGAGTCGATGATTGGATGGGTGGATGGCTGAATACATATTTGGATGGAAGTAAATATGGTTGGAGGAAAGAGTATGTTTGGATGGAAGTAAATATGGTTGGAGGAAAGAGTATGTTTGGATGGAAGTATATATTGCTGGAGGATATAAGTATATTTGGATGGAAGTATATATGGCTGGAAGATATAAGTATATTTGGATGGAAGTAAATATGGCTGGAAGATATAAGTATATTTGGATGGAAGTAAATATGGTTGGAGGAAAGAAGTATGTTTGGTTGGAAGTATATATGGCTGGAAGATATAAGTATATTTGGATGGAAGTATATATGGCTGGAAGATATAAGTATATTTGGATGGAAGTAAATATGGTTGGAGGAAAGAAGTATGTTTGGATGGAAGTATATATGGCTGGAGGAAAGAAGAATGTTTGGATAGAAGAATAGGTGATTGGTTGGAATGAGGACTGTATAATTTGGTTTTATTGACATATCAATATTTATGTTGGGTGTTTTTAGGCTATAATTTATTTAAGGTCATGTAAATGCGGAAAAATAAATTACCTTAAATAAGCAAGTACAAACAACATTGATGGCCAGAAAACATTACAGTCAGGTGTGATCCAAATGAATGCCCTTATACCCATACAACCAGGTACAAACAAAATTAATGTTCTGATTACAATACACCAAGTACAAATCATGTTTATGTCATTGAGATCATTCAGTTAAGTTCGATATGAGATAGATTTTAAAATAAGATTGGAGCTAAAGGAAATCGGCGCTGTGGATTCAATTACCTGCGAGTCTCATTCTCCTACATGTGTCCCGTCGTGCACTAACAACTATAATGGGGATGAAAGAAGGGCACTGCGAAAGCCGTCCCATTAGTGGTTTATAGCAGTGGTCCCCCAACCTTTTTCTCGCCTCGGACGGTCAACGTTTGATAATTTCAACGCGGACCGGTCTACGTTTGATAATTTCACCGCGGACCGGTCGACGTTTGATAATTTCACCGCGGACCGGTCTACGTTTGATAATTTCACCGCGGACCGGTCGACGTTTGATAATTTCACCGCGGACCGGTCTACGTTTGATAATTTCACCGCGGACCGGTCAACGTTTGATAATTTCACCGCGGACCGGTCTACGTTTGATAATTTCACCGCGGATCTGTCTACGTTTGATAATTTCACCGCGGACCGGTCTACGTTTGATAATTTCACCGCGGACCGGTCTACGTTTGATAATTTCACCGCGGACCGGTCTACGTTTGATAATTTCACCGCGGACCGGTCAACGTTTGATAATTTCACCGCGGACCGGTCTACGTTTGATAATTTCACCGCGGACCGGTCTACGTTTGATAATTTCACCGCGGACCGGTCTACGTTTGATAATTTCACCGCGGATCTGTCTACGTTTGATAATTTCACCGCGGACCGGTCTACGTTTGATAATTTCACCGCGGATCTGTCTACGTTTGATAATTTCACCGCGGACCGGTCTACGTTTGATAATTTCACCGCGGACCGGTCTACGTTTGATAATTTCACCGCGGACCGGTCAACGTTTGATAATTTCACCGCGGACCGGTCAACGTTTGATAATTTCACCGCGGACCGGTCAACGTTTGATAATTTCACCGCGGACCGGTCTACGTTTGATAATTTCACCGCGGATCTGTCTACGTTTGATAATTTCACCGCGGACCGGTCTACGTTTGATAATTTCACCGCGGACCGGTCTACGTTTGATAATTTCACCGCGGACCGGTCTACGTTTGATAATTTCACCGCGGACCGGTCAACGTTTGATAATTTCACCGCGGACCGGTCTACGTTTGATAATTTCACCGCGGATCTGTCTACGTTTGATAATTTCACCGCGGACCGGTCTACGTTTGATAATTTCACCGCGGACCGGTCAACGTTTGATAATTTCACCGCAGACGGTCTACGTTTGATAATTTCACCGCGGACCGGTCTACGTTTGATAATTTCACCGCGGACCGGTCAACGTTTGATAATTTCACCGCGGACCGGTCTACGTTTGATAATTTCACCGCGGACCGTCTACGTTTGATAATTTCACCGCGGCCGTCTGGTGGGGGACGTTGATTATTTATATTTTAGATTGTTTTCATTTACAATGCCACTCACAGCCGCTCAGCTCCCGGTTAACCTCTCGTCCATGGAAAGTCGAACTATCCCGAGAGAAATGCACCACGGTAAATAAAAAGGAAATAATTTAATTTACATTGGGCAGCCCAGTGCCATTTGATCCACGCACTGGTACTGGTCCGCGGCCCAAGGGTTGGGGACCACTGGTTTATAGAATCTATGAGATAACATCCCATCCATGGACTTGTAAATAAAGAGGCTGTCGTGTAAATAAAGAGGCCGCCGTGTAAATAAAGAGGCCGCCGTGTAAATAAAGAGGTCGTATGAAGTTGTATGGCGCATAGTACTTATGAAATAAAAAAAAAATAAAAAACTGGCGCATAACCCCTGAAAGCGGGCGCATGAACTTTGAAAGATTTGCCAACTATGCTTTAAACACTCTCGATGGCCAATACTGTACTTAACACATTCGATGGCCTAACATGTTATGATGACTTTAGATGGCCAACACTGTTCTTAGCGAAATCAATGGCCAAACTTATCTGAACACATTCAATGGCCAGCACTGTTTTAAACACATTCGATGGTCAGCACTGTTCTAAACACATTCGATGGCCAACAATGTGATAGAATTTTTAATTTTCAAATATGCATTCAAATGAGTAAGAAAAAAAAACTAATTCTTTTGAGAAACATTTTAAAACAAAAAATATCGATTCTCCAATTTAAGAAAAAGCCTTCTATTTCTAACGATTTATCTTTTTGCATGGATCACTTAATGATCGATCAGTCAGAGCCACTGTCGGATATCGATATTATTGAAAGACTCTCTGAATATTTATTGTCCGCATACACTGTTCTCTACAGAATGTATTGTTGAAAGGCGGACCAAGTCTATTTTGAGATATTTGTCGTTTTTTGTTGTTTTTGATAATCCCGTTCTTTATTCTTTATTAATTCCTCTGTACATTTCAGGAACCAATAGTAAATTATCGACAAAGTAACATAACAAAACGCAAATGTTTATTCGATGTCTTTGCCTTTTATAAAGATTGAACGAACATTGAAGATCGCCATTCATGGTGTAAAGCTAACTTTTACTATTTGTTTTCCTTTAATACATATATTTAAATGGTTGTTAGAAGAGTTAGAGATTTGTGTAGGCCTACTTTGCACAAAATGTGGTGTATTTTTTATTTATTATTATTGTGTGTTTGTTTGAGTGTTTAAATACAATTTAGTATTTTACTCATAAAGAGCAATAGAGAAGTTTTCATAATTTACAATTTAATACTGTAAATGAAAGCAATATGTAAATTAGCATTTTTTAAACAAGAATTTCAACATCAGGGTATTTTTAATTCAATCATCAACAGGGCTAGAAGTGGTAAATTTAATGTTAATGCAATTTAAACCATATTTTCACTTTTATGTCATGTCATAGATATCCTGTTCTCTATTTTACATCAATTTTACATTACAAGATTTTACTTGAATGTGCCACACAATGATCAGTTGTATTGTTAATGAACTTTTAATTAGTTTAGATAACATATTTAGTGCCCAATATAAAAATGAGTTTAGTTTTTTTTAATTTTTAGTGCATTGTAATAAAAGTTTATTTTTTAAAAGTTGTTTTGTTTGTTTTTTTTTTCATTATTTTTTTACATAGTGTTCTATCTCTCTCCTTGCCCTCGGTGGTACGCAACAAATATGGAATTCACGTAGTCAAGTGCACCGTATAAATTACATATTAAAAGCAGTGACTTGGTGACGTAAGAGCAGCAAAGTTGTGATGATGCAGCAGTGAAGAATAGTGGCCATTGTAGTTGTTCATTGTATATAAATTATTAAATGTTATGTTTTTAACCTATGCCTGTGCTTTTGGTGATTTTCCTTTAAAGCATTTAACAATAACGTGACGTCTTCTAAGGAGTATTTCAAAAAGTAGTTTTAGGACACATATAATATAGTCTTAAATTCTAATCTGTTCCAATCCAAAGTAAACGTTTTTAGGCGTTGCATTGGGTTGAAAAGATTTTTTAAAAGGCGATTTTGGGGCAGAATCTTCTGTAACAAACATCACTGAAAAAATTTGTTTGTCAAATGTATTATTTATTCATTTAAAGTTTACATATCCTTAACTCTGATAGCTACTTTAAGGCTATTTACCTTTGAAGAGTTTTGAAGAGAAATTATGTTTGTTATATTAATATTCTAGATGGTTTATTCTGTATAGCCAAAGGCCCCTGGGCTGAAATAACTTTGCTGTGGCTCAGCGAGGTCTGCTCAGAGGAGTCAGAGTTCAAATAGATAGAGGCCAAGGATTTACTAGAAACATTTTTTAGCTTTTCAAATTAAAAGAGATGCAAGCATGAGAAATGTATTCCAGAAGTACTCGAGTACAAGTGCTTGGTAAAACTAATCCCAAGTACCACATCTCTGCTACTCACGGATAGCTAAAACAAAATTACTTATTCCTACTGTGTTTCAAAATACATAAAAAATAATGTATTTGCACTATAAAAAATACAAACTCAGAAATGTGCAGAAACAAGCTAATTAGGTTTTAAATGAGCAATTGAAAAATCGTGCATATATCTATTTCTCGCTTTATCTACTCCATTAATACCCGCTAGTTTGTAAAACATTCGTGCAAAAAAAAAACCTGATTTGTTCAATTCAGAAATAATCTCTTCAATATACTCGTTACATAAAAACGTTCTAGTATCTTAAGGTTCTTATAAATATAATTATTTCGTACAACGTCATAAACTATCTTTAAAATATGTACTTAAACCAGGCCCGTAGCCAGACGGGGGCTGGGGGGAGCTAAGCCCCCCCCCCATGCATGATTTGAGCTTTTTGACAAAATTTTAATAATAACAGCTATAAAACATCAATCATTTTGTTCAAAAAATCAATAATAAAAAAACATAAAAGTTTATATTTTGGCAATCATTCATACTATTGTACTTACAAATATAGCTTATCTAATTTTCGGCCATAAAAGATTCAATATTATTGAAGTTCACTTTTGGGTATTTTGGGCAGTAATGGCGTTAGAGGCTTCAACAGCCGTGTGTGAGAACAGTTTCTCAACCCTTACACGAATGTTCATCCCATATCGCAGATCAATGTTACAAAAGCGTCTAAGCAACCTTGTCTTGCTTACATTTGAAAAACATTTAACAGACAATCTGAATGCTGAAGTATTTTTAGATAAATTCAATGCTAAACCACGACGTTTGCAGATTTGAAACGTATAATATAATAATTTCGCAACCTTGTCATAGTTTTATATATTGATATATTCTGAGGACAACTATGAACTTAAATAAGTTAATAAAAAAACATTGACTTCTGATTACATTTAATATATATGTAATTTAAATAATAAAATACAACGTGCGTGATTTCTGAGTGATGTTATTTAATTTGCAAATTTACTTTTTAGCAGAATTAATTTTATTTTAAATTTAATACTTGAGACTGGTCAATTTTTTGTTGATAGATCTGTTCTATGTTTTCATTATTTTATAAAACATATTACACAAATAGCTAAGCTATATTCGTGCAACTGTATCGTTTGTCCCGATTTGAACCTTAAACCAACAGTAGGCTATAATAATATAAATTAGGTATCTATAATGTAACATTTGTGTAGCAGAACAAATGGTCAATATATTTATAACAGGAATCAGAAATTGCTCAGCCTCAATAAATTTTAAAACTCTTTACTATTTAAATTATTTTAACAAAACTGCAACATGCCCATACATTATTGAAACGTAGTTAAAAGTATATATTTCTAATTAATATCCAAACAATCAGTACCAAAATGCACCATTCCAGATATGGAACTGCAAAAAATTTCCCATAACCCCTCCTCCCCGTTCGCAGCTTCGCGCCTCCATCTTGCCTCCCCTTCCCCTGAACATTTCTTCGCCCCACCCCAACATTTCTTCGCCCCCCCCCTCCCCCCAATCCAATAATCCTGGCTACGGACCTGACTTAAACATGGTGGCTTTGAACACCCTTCAATTCGTGCTTTAAAAAGCCGGCATCTTTAAGCCAGGTCGAATTGCTGTATTAAGTGGGCGGTTTTTCTAACGAATATTAAAAATTTAATCGGAATGAATGCATAATTAAAAAATGTATCGAAAGCAACGCTAATGTAATCGATAAAATACTTTTGTTATTAATAGAGCCATACGTTGGTGACACCATGACATTTTCAAAAAGTCAATTTGGTGTATACAACAGTTTATTTAGCTGAGACATTATTTATTCAGCCAATAGCTGAAGTAGACCAGTTTATTCACAATCGCCAGTTCAAGTGATGCTCTCTTCTTGTTACAAACATAGCTAGAAACAGAAAAAAAACGTTCACAAGGGACAGTTGTGGCAGGAGATGCTAATTTAGCCCAAACTGGGTATGTGTCCTCATTTAGCATACATCACTGTATGGATCTATTTTCGATTTGTCGCTCCGGTCTGTATTTTTCAACAACTGTCGAGGTAGAGCGCGGCATCATAGGCTCTTCTGATTCGGATGATACTTCCTGCATACGCGCTTTCTTACGTGGTTGTTCTGATGTGTGTTTATCATCATTAAAGAAGTCGAGAATCTTTTAAAATTATTTCCCCTTATGCAGAACTTCTCGTTTATCTTTAAGCAGATTTTTAAAACGAGGGTCCAGACCAGTAATAATTTTCAACTATGATTGGTTTATGTTCAGATTGCATCGCTCAATATCAGTCACAGACGAATCTTTGAAATGTAAAATGCTTACTGGGTCTTTATCAGATACTGCTAGTTCGATTTCAAGGTGACATAATTTTGGAAGAATCATTGAGCGTAATTGATGAAAATGTTAGCGATTACCTGTGTCAAGGTCCCCTTGCGGGGTCCCTGCCATTCTGGGTGGCTCGTTTCGGGATCTTTACCAATATCTGATTAATCAGACGGGGCCAATCACCTTACTGAGTTCACGGCCATAGGGGCTCAACCAGTCACGTGTACAGGCCACAACCAACAGTGGATGACATGTTGTCATTAAGTCGAAAGGTGGCTCGATGAGTCGCTGAGGCCGAAATGTGGTTACCATAATCACAAATGTATTCCCTCTGGTGACAGGCAGATCACCATGAGGCGAAAGTGGATGACACGCTGTCATTAAGTCGAAAGGTGGCTCGATGAGTCACTGAGTCCGGTGTGATTCGCATAATCACAGGTGTGGCGCCATTAGTGTTAGGCAAACACGTGGCAAAAATGGTAAACGATGGCGGTACGCTTAAACCGCCGACAACAATGCAGACGTCTTCCCTCGGGCCAGAAGAGATAGACAACCCCCACCAACCGAAGTCAGACAAGAGTTCCAAAATCATGAAATAATTTTTTTATATAGACTCTTAGTTAAGTGGTGTGGTGAGAATGTGATTCTGTGTTGTTTTTTTATTCATAAACTGGAGGGCTGGAAGCGTCGAGGTAGGCCAATGATTTTGTGTATAGCCTTTTCTGTCTGCCCCTGTGAGCTGCCTATTTTTTTTTTCTTTTTGAGTAACGTATTTCCTTTTCTTAAATTAACTCAGTGGAGTTTAGTGTACTCCACTTTATCGTGCGGTAAAAATCAAAAGTTTGTATAGGTTTAAACTTGACTCGCATTTAATAAGCTCGTTTATAAGTTTCAAACACAGGAAGGTAACAAATTATATTTTAGTTACACGTGGTTAAATGCTAATGGCGTCATGAACTATACACTGATATTTACTAACAAATCACAAATCGAGTGTTGTCGAGTAAGAATATTTTTCGCACGTGTTTAGAGGGATTGAATTTTGTGAAGGGAAATAGTACGGATCGGGGCTCACAGAGAGAAGAGGTCGGTGGGCCTAAGTTGTTGTCAGTGGGTCACGTTAGTACCATTCGTAGATAATGGGAGGGCCCATGGCATTTTAATGTGGTAGGGGTGCAGTAAGGTACCGGCCATGCTGTTTTGATGCATGTACATGCGGCCGGAGATGGGCCCTTGGGGCGCCAATTAGCTGTTCATGCTAGATTCCAGAGAATCGGTGAAAGCTAATGTATTTTAGATTGTAATTAGATGTTCATGCTAGATGCCAGAGAATCGGTGAACGCTAATATTTTTTAGATTTTGATTGGATGTTTATGATTTACATTCATTATATATTTTTTCTCTTTTACTTTAGTTGTTGTAATCATTTTGAATTGATGTTGTGTACTTTCATTTGATCTTGCGTACTTTCATTTGATTTTGGGTAGATTTCTTCTTTATTTTGTGTACCTCCCCTTTTTCGTTTGTTGTCAGGGCGCCACATTAGAACCATTCATAGATTGGGTGGGCCCATGACTATATGTTGTTGATGCCATGCCACCTACCTCATGGTACATGTCCCTTAGATAGTTAAGGTCCAGCTGCTCTTTGGTAACACGAGGGTTGGGCGTGAGACTAGAGGAGCCAGGGGGGCCCTCGAAACCGCGCAGTAGGACGCCTCGTCTGGTGCGGCCAGCGAAGAGTTATCCAAATGATTGAGTGGACCGGGTTTGATGTGTAGGGAAGTAAGGTTGTATGGAGTCGCGGCATACTCATTCCTTGTGAACGCTAAGAGGTTGTGCGCTACGGGCAGGCGGGCCTCATTGATTAGGCGGACACCGGACTGGATGCATGTGTAGTCTTCTTGACGGGTCCCTTAAGTGAATGAGTGGCTGGCTCAACTATTCCATCAAACTGGAGGGTTTTGATATAGGTGAAACCAAAGGGGGTTTGTTGTACAGCAAGGAAGAAATGTATGTGCATGCTGTTGTCATGAGTGATTGTTTGTTTAGGCGGCCCATAGGGGCGCGCCAGTTAATTACCGTTGCAAAACTTGAGGTGCTGATATGTGTGAGACCCAGGGGTCTGTTGTACGACGTAGAAAGGTCGGTACATATTGTTTTTGGGAGCGGTTTGCTAGAGGCGATTCGGTGGTTGCCATTCGTTCTGTCATATTAGGCAATTTGTTGTACACTAAAGGCGGCGCAATCATTGCTTGGGAAGTTAAAAGATCGTTTTGCTAAGGCTATTCGGATCGTATGATTAGGTGGATGACGGGTTTGATGCTTGTAGTCATCTTAACGCATCCCTTAAGTAATGAGTTGCTGGTCCTAGTATTTGACTCGTTTGGAACTAGGAGTGTCCGTGTAAGTCCAAACCTGAGGTGTCAACAATTGTCTTATCTTGACTGGTCGCGAGTTGTCGTTGTGGCCGAGTTACGCCGTAAGGCATAGTTTAAATTTAATGTTAGCTGTATCTGCGCGATAGGCCGAACTTTTAGGGATCCCAACATTTAAAATTCAAGTTAATTTACATTTGGTGCTCACATGTCAGAGAAGAGTAGGCTAGTTAGATGGCCACCTAGCAGTGAAAGTGGTGTGAAAGGTTATGTAATTAACTATTTGATGTTATATTTTATAATGTTGATGCATGATTACTTATTGCATTTTGCAAAGTTGATGTTTTTTTTTTGGGCCCCCTTAGTAAACTAAGAGGGGCACATTTGTCGATGTCTCTTGAATTAGATGTTTTTGTCGGGGTTGATGTAACACGACATAGTTTTAGATGGTAGGGGGACTTTATTATACCCACCACTATCCCATCTCCATGGGTTACTCGCCCCTGGATTTCATTTTCAAGGGGGGGGGCTGATGTCACATTCTGTGATTTAATAAATGAAATCCAGAACATTCTCCTATTGTATCACTCGAGAGGGGGGAGATATTTATAGGATAGACAAAGGCTTTTGTATTCCCAGGTGTGGTCAGCGCGTCTAGCCCCCTTTCATTCGCACACCACCTGGGAAATGTCTCTAAGGGAGATAACCTGTGCCCTTGACCTTCAGACGAGCGAGAAGGATGGGTTCTTTGTCTCTTTACCCCCCCCCCTTATCTTGAAGGTTGGAACTGTCCACGAGTGAGGGGCAGCGGATCACGCGTGATAAGCGTGATCTACAAGCTCGTCGGCCATTGGTCAAACGCACCGCGGGAGAATTGATAGCGAGGCTGACCTTCCGGTCGAGTTGGCGGGGATTGAGTTAGATTTTGGTCAGTCAGCGCGGACCAGTGGAAGAGAGAGGTCGAACTGAGACTCTCGCACCGGGGTTGGGGAAATAGGCTGTTAGCCTAAGTTCCTTTAGAACTACCCCACCCCAGGTAACTATTCTAATTTTGTTGTACATATTGTTGTTGTAGTAGCTTGTAAAGCTACGGCCCTTCTTAGGGCCTGCTGATGTTTGTCGTTTATGAGGTAAATAAAGATGTTGTGTCGTATTTACAATTGAATTGTGGATTCATTTCTTGTTGTGTTGTGCGTCCTGTAAACCCACGTGGCTGTGACAAATATAAATGCTGGCCAGAACTCAGTAAGTGATCATACCCATAGACAACGACCGCAGGGACCCCGCAAGGGGACCTTGACAGCCTGCAAGAAATTGTTGGAGATGACGATGAAGATGTAGTAGCAATGTGGCGATCACTCGCTAAATTTAGTTGCTAACGTAGATGCTTCGGATGCCAAGGATGATAAGCTGTATCAAATAAATTAAAACCAATCGATAGGCAATGTGGCCTATGGGTTTAGAAAACAAGCGGGGAAAATGTACGGCAAGTCAACAAAGCCTTAAGTAAAAGCTCTTTTAAAAGGTTTGACAAAACACTTTGGAACTGTGATGAATGACTCTGACTACAGAATGGCGACAGCTTTTCTTCAAAAATTCAAGCTAGGATTTCTTGATGCTCATGAACAACTGCACTTTTGTTATTCAATACTAACGTATGTTCATACAATCCAAAAGTCAACACATGATCTAAATATTTATACTAGTTCATCAACTAACGTTGAAGACACCGAGATGAAGAAGAGGAATTTTACAGCTTTTTGAATAAAGATAAGTCACTTGAAAATAGTTCATCTTCAGAATAGGCATTTTCTAATAGTTTATTTATGAGTATTGTTTTATTTTAATTAATCTTCTTCAAATTGACCAATATTTGCAGTTATTTAAAATGATAGGCCTATACATTAAAAAATTGTTCGTATAGACCAGGGATGGGCAAATACGGCCCGCGAGCAGCATGCGGCCCGCCAGAGTATTTTATGCGGCCCGAACGCTTGTACATGTTGCGATCCTATATGTATGTTTTTTTTCCTTTGTTTAGAGATTTTGCTATATTTTTTTTATTTTTTTTTTCAGACTATTAGATTTGAATCTAGAATTATTAAATCCGTTTTATAACTCCAGATAATTATTTGTGACTACTAGCTGTAACGACCACAGTCAGTAATGTATTTATGACACACTTTGGAAGGGCCGGAAATGCGCCATAGGTAGGCTACTGTGAGATTACAATGTCGGTCATGTTTAGAGAGTCTTTGTATTTTTAGGTTATACATACCTGTCAAAAGTTAGACACCTGGTTAGGCTGGCATTAAAAGCAATGCTTAGCGCCATTGTGTTTTCAAGAGACAAATGTTGTGTTAAGCTAATTATCTACTGTGTGGTTTCGTATGCATGGCGCCAAACCTCCAGGGCTGTTAACAATACTAAAAAAAAATATTGGCAATACCAATACTGCCTGTAAAATCTATTGGCAATACCAATACGAATACAATTTTAAAACCAGTATTGCAATACCAATACCAATATGTATCTATTATTGCCAATATCAAAACCAATATGTGGGTCATTCGACGAAAAAAATGCTAATACGTAATACATTGCTGTATATCACTTACATCGATAAACGATAACAACATTTTTGGCTGATTTAGATGATGTATTTTTAACCAAATTTTGTTCAATAGTTAACACTTGCTTCATCAGTTTCCCTCAAAGCATCCAAAAGTCTTTGACAACGTAATAAACTACTATTAAATAAGTCCGCATACCTTAACGTCCTTAAGCAACAAGATTTGTAATATATATGCTGTACATATATTGTGAATGAATGAATGAATGAATGAATGGATGGATGGATGGATGGATGAATGAATGAAGCAAATGACTGTCATGGAAAAGCAAATGATACATAAACAGTTAAACATCACACTATAGTAAAAGCAGTCAGACCGAGTTAGTGGATTGCATTCCATCTGGAAAACTAACGATGAACGATGAATCCCAGTAGAGTTCGCAGGGTAACGCCACCTAACTGGCAGTTACCACTATGCCAGGCGAAGAAAAGTAACCATTGATCAAGTAACACTCTTAACCGAGCCTTCATCACGACAAGTGTTGGTAGAAGGAAACCAAGTCCAATGTCTTTTTTTAGTTTCACCCTGCAAAATATCAAGTCCACAGCAAACAGGCTTCATAACAGCAACATACTCTTTAACAATTGTTTTCTGTACAGGCTGTAGTCTTTTGATATCAAGTTCATCACAAAGTTTGTCAAACTTAACTTCCATGTCACTTACAAAGAGAATGTTGTAGACTCTGGTGACATCATCATACATTGAATTCCATCAGGTTTCACCAGGTGTTACCAAAAGCATACCAAGTGAATCCTTAATCTTTTCAGAAGCTACAACTGATCGGTTTTGTTTATTCCAGAGGGCTGTCAACTTTAAAAATGTATGAACTGGTGTTCTCTTATAAAGTGGATCAGCAATTTCGGCAGTCACTTGTTGCTACAAGGCTGAGCAAATGACAGGCACACTTCCAATATGCCGGAAGATGATACAGGATCTGATCATCATCTGCACTGCTTGTTGGATTCAAGGTCTCATCAATCTCCTGATACTGAATATCTGAATCGTCAGAATTGTCCTCACCATTCTGATCCATTTCCACGCTGCTATCTTCAGACTCATCAAAAGAAAAGAGACGGAATGCTTTTATAAAGTTTGACCCACTGTCAGTGACAGTGAAACATATCTTATTTTGCAACTCATACTCTTCCAGTGCCTTTGCTATTACATCGTAAGTATGTTTGCCCTTTAGTTGACGAGCAGCAAGACAGGCAGCCTTTCGTGACAGGGTATGATTATCTAACCAATGCACGGTTATTCCCAAAAAGCTGCGCCTCCAGCAGTCTGCAGTAATGCAAACACGATTCACCGTACACAGTTCTCATTTCTTCAACTTGAAACGTTCTTCCAACTGCATTGTTACGGTGACAGGCTGGATACAGTTGGCCTTGTGTGATTTGGTGGATGAGACGACGGAACGAGTCAGTGTTGACATGATGCACAGATAGAAAACACTGTCCACTTTGTAATCACAACCAAAAAAAAATGTTGTCTATATAAATGGAATACAAGTTTATTTACACATATAACATAAAAAAAATAATTATGAACATATTATGAAAAGTTTGTGTTTATTAGAGGAATAAAACCTGATTCCATTTCAATTCTGAAACATGAAAATTTCCAATTAATTTATTTTAAAATATAAATACAAGTTGATTTAAAATATACTAAAACTATTTTAAAACAGTAAAACATGAAAATATTTAATCAATATATTTGAAAATTTGAATACAAGTTTAATTGAAATAATTTTTAGGTTTGTAAAAATGAACGCCAATTTGGCAATGTTCCTAAAATGGAACATAAATTTCAAGACTTAAAAAAATCTATTTGGATTTATATCAAAACTAATATAAATGTTTTTTTTAGTTAAACCATGGATGCTTCTCAATTGAAAAAAAAATGTAATAAACTTAAAAGAACTAATCTTTTAAAGAGACAAATTTGAATTATGACGTTTAAAAAAAAATTGTTTTAAAATTATTTAGAAAATACGAAATGTTGAAAACATGGCTTCCCTATAACCAGGCTTGCGGAGCCGCCATATTTTTCCGGCTCCCACAAATTTGACGGCTCCGGCTCGGCTCCCTATTAAGATAGTATCACACGAGACAAAAAATTTTGTAATTGCGCCACGCAAACATGCCGCTGATAAAAAGTTATGCAAATTTTGCCGCGTTCACCCCCATAGTCAGGAACTTGAAAAATATACGCATTGTCGGTTTTACTGAAAACAAACCATTTCAGTGCATCCAGAATCATATTATAGTCGACCGAGGTTTCACTAGTCGCCATTTTCATAAGTAATAAAAAGTTATTTCAATGATCAAATTAGCAAATAGTAAAATGATACATTATTAAAAATATTTTAAAGACTTCAGTATTTATATTTATTATTTATAAATTCGAAGTGACTATTCGGACCCGGGAACCAATTAACTCCGATTTTTATTCGGACCCCGTCCCAATAAAGTCCGATTGTTATTCGGACCCACAGCCTTATAAATTTATCTACTCTTTTTCAGCTATTCGGTTTATAATAAAATTGTTAAATACAGAAAGCGACCATTTTGTTTTTAGTCTATTACAAATTCGCGGTCAAATAATATACAAAAAGACGCGTTCTATTTGTCGTCGTAGTAAACATTTATTTTTAAATGATTGATACAATTATTATATGAAAAAAACTGTTTTAACTTTATATATAACAAAATAACATGCCACACAATCCCATTAAAGATTTCTTGTGGTGAAGTGCGTGCACGCTATCATTTAAAGGCTATTACTGTTGTGGCGTTCGTAAAACATGACAACATTTCAAATTGTAGGGGGCAAACAATCAAATAAATTTGGAATTTTAAAGCTAAAAAAAAAAATTCTGCTTTAAAAAAAACATTTGGGAGCCGTGGAGCCGCCAGATTTTTTTGGCTCCGGCTCCAGCAAAACGTTTGGTTCCTCGGCTCCGGCTTCGCAAGCCTGCCTATAACAATGACAAACCATAGAAATAAATAAAAGTGGATTTTATAAAATAGGATATGCATTTTTCAAGTTTACTAGAAAAAGGTTAAAGCAACAAGAAAACTAAAACTTACCCTGTGACTGTAGGCCTAAGTGTACTACAGTTTAGCTGCCTGACGATACTTTGCAAACAACAATAAACACTCAAGAAAATTATTTAATGCAACCGGGAAAGAATAGCGAATTCCATAGAAATCAATTTCCTCAGAGTACTCACTGGTCAATGCTCATTGCCACAGATATCATATATGATTTCTATTATCATTCATTGCTCAGTCTCATTCAAAAATTGTTTGGCTATGTCACTTGCAGGATGGCGACACCAAAGAAAAATGTATTACATTCAGCTTTATTCACAACCAATGTTGTAGAGAATAGAGAACTTATTGAATATTGCTTTTAGTATTGTTTAAAAATCAATACCAATATCAAAAATAATTATTAGCCATACCAATATCAAATTTCAAGAAGTATTGCAATATCGTACCAATACTTAAAAAAGTATTGGCAATACTACCAATACCAACACAATATTGCAATATTAACAACCCTGCAAACCTCCACATGGGTTTGATTAATGTTACAAAGAATCAGTGTCCCAAAGTTTCTAGGTAGATTGTATTTACAAGAATATAGGTCAAACATTGTATTTACAAGAATATAGGTTAGACATTGTATTTTCAAGAATATGGATCATTAGGTCAGGGATGACTTAATTAATTAGTTTGTCACCAAACTACAAAAATTCAGTGTTACTTCTGTTTTGATGAAATAACAGAATATTACCAATTAGGGACTGACCAATCAGAAACAAGGACATAGGTGAGAAGACACAGTAATTAGGGTGTTATAAAAGAAGCTGGCAGATCATCACAAGAACTTACAATGCATAGCTAATTAATACAAGTAGTTATGACAGTAGCCATTAATTGTTAACATCCCTATTCGAAACTGTGAAGAGGGTTTTACAATTTACATTTGAAAGGTTTTATAAAAATTGTAATTTAAAAGCAAATTGACGTTGATTTAATCATGAGTGCTGACAAAAAAAAAAGAAAGATTGAGGACGAATGTCGTGTTTTTAATGAGATTGTCGTGTTTTTAATAACGAATGGACTTATAAATACTGCTTCACCAGCGTTAAGAGCAAAGCTGTCTGCTTGCTGTGTCATGAGTGTTTGAGCGTCTTTAAGGAGTACACCGCCAAACAAAACATTTGGATTTCGGTCGCAATTTAACTGACGAAGAGAGAAAAAGGAAATGCCATGAGTTGGTTAATAATTTAAAGAAGCAGCAAACTGTTTTCACCGAATTCATCACCGAAGCAAGCTTGGTACTTTCCCATAAGATTGTAAAACGGAACAGCCTTTTTCCGACGGCGAATTCATCAAGGAATGCTTGTCAGATGCAGCAAGCATTATATGTCTAGAACAGAAAACAAAATTTGACACCATTTCTTTATCAAGGAGAACTGTAGTCGGCGTGTTGAAAAGATAAGTGACAATTTGATTCATCAACTTCGAGATGCAAGCAAAGACTTTTTGTGGTACTCTCTTGCATTGGATGAAAGTACCGATATACAAGACACGGAGCAATTGCTGGTATTTATACGGGGAAAAACACTCGTTTTAAGCTTACTGAAGAATTATTTAGTGTTGAGTCACGTAAAGACACAACCACAGGCAAGGATTTATTCAATGCTGTTGAGACCTGTGTTGAAAGAGCTGGGTTGGTGGGAAACAAGATGGCAAGTGTAACAACAGATGGAGCGCGTGCTTTAGTTGTAAAAAACGTAGGTCTGGTGAAGTTGATGAATGATAAAATTAAAGAAGAATATCCTGACTATGAACTTTTACCTCTCCACTGTGTCATCCATCAGGAAAATCTGTGTAAAGCTGCGTTGAATATCCAGCATGTTATTGACCCACTTGTCAGTGTAATAAACCTCATCAGAGCAAGGGCACTTGATCACAGGCAGTTCCAGGCACTGCTTAAAGATTTGAAAACTGAACATTCTGATATTATCTACCACAGAAGTGTCGGCTGGCTGAGTCTGGGCAAGATATTGAAGCGAGTGTGGGATCTCAAAGAAGAAATAGTTTTGTTCCTGGATATGAAGAGATTGGCGTGTGACTTTGTTACTAACATTGTTAATGAAGAGTGAAAGTCAGACTTCATGTTTGCTATTGACATTATGGAAAAGTTGAATGAACTGAATGTCAAACTGCAGGTCAATAGCATGTTTGCACATGAAATGTAAGTGCATGTTAAATCATTTCAGGCAAAACTCTCTCTGTTCTTCTGGCAAGCAGGTGAAAACAGGTATTTGCCATTTCCCTTTGATGAAACAGAAAACCATTTCTGCTGAAATGGCTGACAAGTACAAGGCTCAGTTGGATGCCTTGGTTGTGGAATTTAGTGTTGTTTTCGTCGACGAAAACTAAAACTAAAACCTTTGTTAACGAAAATGTTGACTTTTCGTCAACGGGAACTAAAAATAAGACTAAAATTAGCAGCAAGGCTAAACTAGACGAAAACTAAATCTGGTAGACAAAAGAATGAATAAAAACTGAAACTAAAACTCCCCAACGAAATAAAAACTAAAATCCCCATTTATCGTTCTTTTCCGGTACTGCGGTCTGTGGGCGAACCATCTATTCTACGAAATTATTATGACCTAGGACATATCTAATTTCTTTGATGATCGCGCATGCGCATCAACTGGGCGATAATATAAGCAGGGTTGTTAACAATACTCTAAAATTGTATCGTCAATACCGATACCAATACTTCATGAAAATAGTATCGCCAATACCAATACAAATACTCAAGTAAAAATGTATTGCCTAAATCAATACCGAGACAATACCAATACTTTTGAGAACAACAAAATGGTTTTATTTAAATATTATCAGTGCAAGTTTCTCAAGTTTTTTTTAATGTAAAAACAATAGAATGCATTGTCAAAGCACAATTTTAATGCTAATCACTTCACCACTTGGCAGCACGTAAAAAGAGCATCATTTCAAAATGATCGTTGCTTAGCCTAGAACGTAATGGCATAAAAACACGCCCACCCAATGAAACCAGTCGCTCAACTGCAGCACTAGTCGTAGGTCCAGTGTTCAGTTGCAGGTATATTTTCTTAATGCTTGAGTAGACTGCTAATGACAGCATTTTTGATTAATTATTTTCAAGATATCTGTCTCCTTCAGCAGAACTGTTACTATTAAGCAATTCGTCCTGGTTAAAGTTAGTAGCTGTCTTGAACAAACAAAATCGCTCATCTTCGGCTGCGGCAATCGGCAGGTATCTCGTTACTCCCGGTGACACTCGGTGGAATTCCACTTACGATTCTGGTGCAAAATTACATTGTTTACTATCCAATCCAGAATTAGAAGTTTATCTTGATATGGTGTTTGACACTGTTTGATAACATTGACATCAAGCGACTGACTCCGCAGCAGAAAAAATATTCAGAGCAGAATACATTGAAGTATCTGATCCATTGTGTTGTGGACTGGGCATTTGGGAAGGAAAAAGTAATATTGGATTTGGTTATTTGCTGCCCACACTAACCATTATAAAAGGTAGATTACAGGTAATGATTTTGCGACATAAACACTAGTGGTGTTCCGGAACCGTTTTTTCCAACCGGATCCGGATTTTCTTATGCGAAATCCGCCGGATCCGGTGCCGGATCCGGATTATTATTCCGGATTTTGGTACTTTGCAGATACCGGTAAATCTGAGGGGTTGGATGCCTTCTGAACAGAAATGGCTAAATGACATTGGCTGATTGGAAGTTGGAAGTGAAGAACTTTGAAATAAATTAGAAAATAGAAATTATTCAGAAATTACTGAAATCAGAATATAACGCAGATTGATAATAAGTTATTATCCATAAGTAACTAAACTCGCTGTTAAGTTCTAACTCGCTGCAAGGTCAAAGGAAAACAACTTTACTATTAGTCTATTACTTTCATTACTTTGGCACTTGCCACTTGGCAGTGTAATTTTTAACTATTGTAGTGCACTAATTGTTTTGAATCTGAGGAGAAAGTCAGACTCATCATCTGAGTTCATCTCGTCTTGTCATTGGCTCACCGGATGATGGATGCTTATTGCTTATTGTTATTGTTCAAAGTTTATGATGTGTATTGAAATGGATAATTAATTGGAAAAAACAAATAACAAGATTAAATTGAATTGCGATTTGAGAACAATAATTCTGTATT
This sequence comes from Bulinus truncatus, assembly GCA_021962125.1. Classification (NCBI taxonomy): domain Eukaryota; kingdom Metazoa; phylum Mollusca; class Gastropoda; family Planorbidae; genus Bulinus; species Bulinus truncatus. The sequence continues at coordinate 421,468 of JAGDYQ010000365.1, read as the reverse complement.
TCTGTATTTTACAACTTTGAAAATTGAAATACATATTTTAATGAATTCTAATGGCATTTGACAAAGCCATTATTCAAGCCTAAAGAAGTACGAATAAGATGTTGATAACTAACTAATGACTATTAGTTTGTTAACAGTGTTAAGTTATTCCAAGTCCACAGCCAAATGTTGTACACATTCCAGTGATGCCACACAATCACAGCTGTGCGCCGCGGGCCGCGGCTACGTCAAACCGTCGTTTAAACCAAAGAGCACAGATCATAAGCGCAAGGGAGAATCGCCAAAGATGGCTTGGTGACATAGAGATCACCAAAGACCTTTAAATTTATACTAGACCGCTAACGTAATGTTAATTTTTACTCAAAAATGATACGCATTTTTAACAATTGAGTGAACGATAATATAAATCAAAATATGAATTAAAATTACGGTAAGTTTTTTTTAAAGCATATTTGAATTTTAATTCCTTGTTTATATAGAATTATAATAACCTTTATTATAAAATAGAATTATAAAATAAAAAAAACTTGGGAAAGGAATTGCTTTTAATGGAAGACGTTACGTTAGGGTTAAGGTTAGATTACCAACTCAGTGACTTGTTATATTAATTAGTGTTAGAGAATTAGTGTTTCTTCACGGAAATTTCAAAATGGAAAAATATTCTATTTTTCATTTTACAATATTTAATATTCATATTTGAACTATTTTTTCAACAGGAAATCTCGTGGGTGATGCATTTTAATTTAATAACAAAGAAGGCATCTTTTCCATCTCTGAGAGAAATCTAAATAACTTAAATGTTGAATTTATCAAAAACCATTCATTTCTGTTATTTATTTTGTTATGAATGTGGCGGGCTGGTGGCCAGGCGCTTGGGCAGTATAGTTGCTTATTATTTCTGTTACAACGTCGTTGGTGATTGCGGTTAAGATGACGTCACGAATAATAATTACTCATCCCCGCACTATCATGTATGGGATGGGGCCGATGGGCCACTATTAGCGGTGCTGACTCTAGTCTCTGGTATGTTCAAAACATTAAACAAACTCAACGCTCGAAACAATCGATTAATGTACCGTGATCGTGTGGAATTCGGGAAAGAGAATTACTTTTATTTCCGATTATGATCTGGTGAGTCACAAAATCTGGCAAATTCCGAAATCCGGTATTTTCCGGATACATGTAAATCCGGCGGAACCGGATTTCACCGGATAGTGCAAAATCCGGCGGATCCGGATTCCGGACCGGATACACCCTCTCACGGTGTGTGTTATTACGGTTTTAGTTTTTTTTTTTGTACATGCACTGCAAGTCTGCTAGTCTACAACATCGTCAAAAATGTGTCAAGGCATTGGCACATGACACAATGTGATAGTGTGACTTATAATGTGACAATGGAGTGAATGGACTCAGTCTCAGTACACTGAGCTGTCATCTCTGAGACTACTATTATTATGCTTCAATCTGTTTCAACAATTGGTCATGAACAATGATGTTATTTGTTACGCAGTGGCTTCGAATACGACCGGGTGTGTTTCGTATTTTTTTTTCCGAGACACGACCAGCAAACTTTGATGACATCAGTAAACAGATAGAACTCTTATGATTTAAAGTTATTTTCTTTTCGCGAGAACGACTAATTTTGTCTATTTATACATTAAAATAGCAATTTTATTTGTGTGTCGTCCGGGCACAGTGGTGAAACCGTTTGGTCTGTGACTCTTTTTTTATGCTGACTATATCCAGGTTCGATTCCTACCTGAAACATATATTTTTTTATTGTGTTTTTTTTTTCAGAATGTATCCTTTTAGTTGTTTTAATGAAAATTAACTAACTAGATATCTTTGACATTTTTTAAAAATTGAAATAATTTATATTTTAGGATGCTGTAAAAAAAAGAAATAACAACTAATTAGGTTTTTTTTTAACTATTTCATAACTTAAAAAAAAAAAATATTTTGAAAATATGTATCAAAGCTGAACACAGAGGCGTAACAATTTTAAGGGATGGGGGTCCAAAATCGAAGGTCCCGCCGGGCTCCAGCTTGAGGGAGACCATAAAATTATTTTTTACATTAAATATTAAGAACATAATCTCATGTCATGGTATCGAGTGTCAAAATGCAAGGCCCCCAAATCCTAGGTTCGGCAATGGCTTTACAATAGTTTATCTTCCTGCAAAGGCTTTGCAGGGTATAGCTACTAGCTAGTCCTAAGGCTAAATATTACATAACTTTTCCTTGCCATCATTTTTGCGTCAAACTTTAAAAAATTCAGAGAAGCCTACATATTTCAAATGTACTAAATAATAATAAGATTAAGAAACGAAAATAGAGGGGATGGGGAAGCATTTATATCCGAGAATCGAACCAAATACTGACGGAGACGAATTAACGAGTGTTAGCTTCCTGGAGGGGGGGGGTACGATAGATACTAATTTAGCGCATATTTTTTTTTGTTTTATTCGTCCGACTTTATTAGGCTTGGGCAGACCCGAAAACTCTTAGTCTTAGACATATATCCTGACAACTAAAATATATAATTCAAAGCCGTATTTATTTTTAAAAAAATATTATAGAAATATCTCCGATTATTAACAGCAAATGACTTTATTTATTAGGCTTGGACAGACCCGAAAAAAATTAAAGCCAAATATAAAAATATCTCCGATTATTAACCGCAAATGACGTCATCAAAGTCTGCAGAAAATACGAGTTCTCATTCATTCTGTTTACTGACATCATCAAAGTTTGCTGGTCGTGTCTCGGAAAAAAAAATACGAAACACACCCGGCCGTATTTGAAGCCACTGCCTATTTGTTATTGGTGTTTACAAGACTAAAACTAACAGTGAAACTAAAATGACTAAAACGAAAACGAAAATTAAAATTGGGCCTAAAAATAAAACTAGACTAAAACTAAAATTATTACAGAAAAAACGAAATAAAAACTGAAACTAAAAAAGGACTTGTGACTAAAACAACACTAGTGGAATTTGAAAGGAGGTTCCAAGACTTCAAGAATCTGGAACCACTCGTTCAATATCCTCAGTTCGCTATTTAGTGCAGAAGCTGATTCAGCCCCAGAGGTTATATAGTTAGAGCTGCTTGACCTACAAGCAAATTATGACCTGAAGGAGAAGTTTAAGTCAGTTCTTCTTCTGGAGTTTTATGGATGTTTGCCAGCAGCGGCATTTCCACACCTAAAAACTTCGCTGCCAAGCTTTTGTCACTTTTTGGGTCCACATACATTTGTGAGCAAGCGTTTTTATGTATGAAAATAAACACATCTACGAACAGATCGATGTTGACTGACTGCAATTTAAATGCTGTCATGCGAATCACAACCAGTAAACTGGTTCCACAGTTCAAGAACATTATCCGAAATTGTGAACAGTTACATAATTATCATTGATTAAAATTGTACACTGTGGTCAGCTTGTATGTAAATTAAGTTACATCGTCTTCATAAATGTTATGATAGGTAACAAAAAACATTCGTTGAAATAAATATGAATTGTAAAGTCTTATGACCAAATTAACACTGCTTTGATTTAGTTCGTATTTTAAAACGTATTGCGCTTGTTTAATATAGTGTGAATGTGAAATAAAACGACAAAAACATGATTATTATCCATAATTCATATTTTCATACGTTGTAAATTGTTATTAAAATAGACAAAATACACATGCGGCCTCCGATAGCAATCAAGTTTTTAATGTGGCCCTCTGTAGAAAAAGTTTGCCCACCCCTGGTATAGACGAACTAGACGACCGCCTAGGTTCCCCATTATATACAATTATTATTATATTTCGTGCTAATAGGGCCCAACAATTAATTATGCCGTGGCCCCAACAAAATTTACTAAACATCTCAATTTTTGGGCCTCAAAAAACATAAGAACGGCTTCAATTTTGATTTTTCCATATAATATACAAAATCAAATTTTAATGATGTTTAATTATTTTTAGCTATCACCATATCTGGCCTCTAAAGTTGATGGAGTTTGGGGCTTTCTAGAATCTAGATAACTCTACCACCGCCGAAGCATTTTAAAAGAGCAATGCAACAGTTTCCAGTTCTGACAATTTTCAACAGCTGTTGTAAGACTTTTCAGTGCAGCTGCACAGATTTTTTACTGCTCTTAGATGCAGAATGGATGAAAATTTTATCTCTGATATTATTAATTCATTAAGTGACAGTAGCCTTTCTTTACACAATATATTACATCTGAATACATGTTTCAACAATACTAACTCTCAATTCTTACAATGTATATTTGTCTGATTATACAACTGTGTAAGGTTGAGTCATTTTGTTTACCGAAAAAGTTTCTTTTTTTTTTAAGTAAAGAAACAGTTCACTTATTTGTTAGTTAATCGTAACTATTTCTTAAAACTAGTTTAACTGTTGGTTAAAATCTAGGTATTGCCTAAATGTCCTAAATAACAACACAAATGACAAATGTATAGAAAATCAGTCATTTTTTCACGCCGATAGCACACTTCATCTAAATTTTCTTCGCTAGTGTCACTACCATATTGCACTCCGTATCTTTAATTATAGTCATATTACCTCTTACTGAAATGATAATTATCATTTTTATATAAACATTAGTATAACTTTTTAAAAAATAATTTACTGTCGTTGTTTACAACATATTTAAATAATTTACTCGAAAGTTTTAAAATAGTGTATAGCATCGAGAGTATTTTGAACTGTTTAAACCACTAGAAGAAAATATATTGTTGTTTATTTCATTATGATTAAAACTGCGTCTTGTATTATTAATTATTACTCAGACTGGAGAAAATGTGAAAAGTATAATAAAACTGACTTATTCGATATTATTTGAGTGTGCATTTAACTTTGTAGTAGCAGCCCCTGTATTGTATTTAATCGAAGAACCTTTTTTTCTTGCCAAAAATATAGGACCTTCGTAACTTGATAAAGTTGTATTTGGTTTGTATGACTACTAAGGAAAAATTATATTTTTTCATTAGTATTAAATAGTGATTAAAGTGGATATTTATTTTTTTTTCATTTTAACAACTAATTAAAAATTGGCGTAAGAATAAACATTTGTTTGAACTCTTTACCCACCCCAAGATGGCGTATTGTTGGTATTGACTATGAGTAAGAAAGAAATGTATATTAATTAGGAAATTGTGTTTACATTTTTAAATTAAATTTAAATTAATACTTTAGGAACTTAAAACGATGGAGTAATATATATATATATATATTTCTCTGTTAATGACATTAATCTTCATAGATGGAGTTCGCTTATTCGAATGTTTAACCAGGCTATCACCGCTATACATGATAGGCCTAATAGACTATGCAGTATGCTCCTATGATTCATTTGATTAATCATATAAAGTTTTATAATCTAAAAGTGTTTATTATTTGCATCAAATGAAATTGTAATATACATTAATGATTCAATTTTTTTCAATTATTGTATCTAATTTTAATTATATTTATTTGTGAATTATGTTTGGGTTACTTACCTTCATCATTTATGGCAACTGAGTTTTGTAATTCAGAATTCTTCTATTATAAAATGTAGTAATTAGTAATATAATACTCTTTATAATTGCTTTTTAAAAATAATTTTACTTACAACAAAGCATGCTTAAAACAAAGTTGGTCATCCCTTTGAAAACATATGGACATGGTATATAAATTGTTCAAGTCAATCTTTTCCATTGAATCATTTATTCATTTTCATTGTTGACAAAAATTCATTATTATAGATTAACATAAATTGTAGTTTAACCCTATCAAGCATTCTCAATTTATATTTAAATACATTTGTTTCTTGTCTGTTACATGTTTTGTATATTATACTAATAGAATAGTCCATCAAATGCATTCATAAAATAAATAGAAGTAGGCTTGTCTTAATCCTAATACTACTATACTATGAATTAGTATAAAAAATAATAGTATAGTTTATCAAGACTAAGTAATTTTCTTTTTTTGTGTACGCTGTTTTTACTCCTGGCTATATTTTTCTTTTTTCATTTCAGATTGTGCATTGAAACAATGGAATTTATATCATATAGAACTGAAGGATCCTAAATGAAAATTTTTTCTCATGATTTAAAAAATACTTCCCTGCTTATAGCAGGTTGAGTTTAACATTTCTACTTATAGTTGCACTTAAGCTGATAGTGGTAGCAGATTTTTCTTATGGGGATAATAAACCATTTATATTTTGGTTTGGAATTTCTCAAGTTAAAGGTAAACTTATACAACATATTTTAATTTTGACAATGTATATGTTGTATACATATACAATTTTATTATAATATATGTTACAGCCAATGTTAGCTAGCTGACCATTGTCTGACAGTGGCCGGCTAGCAAACTTTGGCCATAATATATATTTAGGGTTTATATTTGTGTGTGATAGTATCCATATATATATATATATGTAATAGTATATATAATGTTAAATATATATTTACTATTATTATCTCTATAGACACTAAATGTCTATAAATGTGAACTTCTGGATGTCTTTCTTTCCGACTGTCCATTTCTAATGTGTGCAAAAGTATAACACCTAAAAAACTGCACAATCAAATTAATTTAAAATTTCCATATTTATTTTGCCATCTGTAATTTTAGCTCTCGCGATCTGACTGGAATCTAGCTATATAGTATAAAACGTATTAGTCAACTTTATTTACAATTAAATGCTGTTATTTAAGTTCTTTCTTGAGCTAAATATATAGTATTGCATTAATCAACTACATTTAGAATTAAATGCTTTTAATTGAACCGTTGATTTAAATTAAATGTAATACTGGTCTGATAATATAGACACATAGTTGATACACAGTTTTATAATTTTATGATAAACAATGACATATTTAAATTTATTCTGAGTTAATATGCAGTTGCGTCACTATGGTTAGTGTCACCTGCTGCGGAAAATTCAGTGTCACACCCCATCTCCCACACACACACCCAGACCCGCAGTGGACAAAGGAACATATTTCCATTAATCGTCTATAATTTTAATGTTTGTGATATACGTCTAAGCATCCAAGAATCGAGTTTTAATTATATGAGATAAAAAAACAAATTACACATTATAATTTAACATGAGAGAATTTAAGAAAATGCAACAGCCAGCAAAGCAAAGTGAAATTATTATTTTGACAATAAAATTTATTTTAAATTTTCCTTTCCTGGTCTTCAAAGCTGCAAATCTGTCAATCACTTTCATCATATCACTTTCAATAGAAAACAGAGCCAGATCAGATAGGCTTTACTCTCCCATGGTGGGTGGTAGGTAATTTTTTTTATCAGTTTCAGTCTTGAAAAGATCCTCTCACATAAAGCTACAGACACACTTATAGTGATAAATAATTGCAGACTCAGTGAGAGTGTTGGCAGAGATTCTAGGAAGCCCCATTCATAAATGAATTTCAAAACATCAAAAACTGACCATTCTTTGGTTTTGTCAAGATCAATATCTGCTGCCTTCAGATGTCTTCTCAGTCTTCGTATCTCTTTTAAAAGCTCAACTTCGGATAACTCACCATAGAAAAAAATGAGAGATATGTGTGTGATATGTCAGGTGTGTTGTTGAACAATATTCCAAAATACTTTGCAGCCTTTATATTCCTATAGGATCTCCTTCAAATGATGTGCCAGGACATTTATAAACTCATTTTCACTTACAGGTGATAGATAAGTTACGGATGCCTTTATTGTACATGTATATTGTCCTCTTTAGTCTCAATAGGTGCTCTTTTATTACTGAGTCATGTTCAAAAGTGTCAGGGTTGTTGATTGTATCATAATACTACTGTCGGGTTTTCTGGTGTTGGTTAGTTGTGGAGGCGTTATGTTAGCTGTGGCCTTCCACTCTCTGAATCTCCAAAAATAAATCCGAAGTCCAATTGCTGACTCAAAATTTTATTAACATAAAGTACACAAAAAGAATATATGCATTAATTAACATTTCCAACTGGTTTTACATATTATCAATATCTGGGATTACACTCAATTGAGAAAGATTGTCCTAGAAAACTAGCTATTTTCTAACTGCACAAAAAATACTATGTGCTCCCTCCTCTAGGGTAACAGATCACTTCCTGTTTCAGAAAAATAAAAACCTGGATCTCCAGTCAGTTGTTAAAAAAAACTGTGATCCGGAAAAAATGTACAAAAATAATACCTTTACAGAAAGCATCTCAACCATCTCAAAAATTGTATTCATTTACCTAAGCTTCAGATGCTCTGCATGCTGACGAACTAGGCTACTGCTCTGCATGGTTGCACCCTTTGCTACTGCCCTGCATGGTGGCACCCTGAGCTAATACTCATGTAGTACTACTCATGATCGGTTATAAAACCAGACTCAAAAAGAGTTCTTTCTGATATGAAATTTAGAATTATTTATTTTGGTGTAACCCCTATGTGGGTGTCACTCGGTGCGGCCAGCAACCCCCTAGTGATGCCACTGTTAATATGTAAGCCTTGCCGGATAAAATGTACTATGTGACAAATGACATGTAGATTGTTTCTATAAATTAGGTGGCATGAATCAGCACCAATATCTTTACCCAGTTAAGCCTTATCCCTCTGATGGTGTCTTTTAAAAGCAATAGAAATGTTTCAAGTGTGAAGTGTTATGTGGCATTCTTCTCAGTCAATGCCGGGTACACTGCTAGTATTTGCAATATCTATTTACAATCAAACCTTGGTTTAGTACATTTTTCAGCTGAGCTTTAGATGATCATTAATAGGCAGAAGTTCTTTTCTTCCTTGCTCAGTCAGCTCAATTGCACTCAATGTGCTTCACTTTTATGGTCAACATCTGTGTGAACAAAGATTGTTAACCTAAGTGTTGCAATTATTGTGACTGTTTAGTAATTGGTTAAAATTTGGGAGTATGTAAAATGTGGAAAACAATTTATCAGTAATATGTAGCACCGTGAGCTTTGAATCTTTTTAAGGACAACGTCATGTATGTTTCCACAAAATCCTTACAAAAGCATGTTACACTGGGCAGTGGAATGTTTCCTTGTTAATGCAACAAATTAAGACAGCAATTCATTGTCATGAGCATACACAGGTCGGTGATTTCACTAATAACAGCATAATGATTAAATTTGATCACTTGATATCTGACACATTATTACCCTCATGGATTCACTTGGGCCTTTTATAGATAAAAAGATGACACATTTTTTTACCAGACTACTTTTTTAGAGAGTGTATGTTTCAACATTTCGTTTTTATATGTTTTGGTGAGAAGTACTTTTATAACTTTTTTTCATAATGACAGAAGCTGTCTAATTGTTATAAAATTCATTGTTAAGATTTACAAGCTATTAAACTTATTTCACAAATTTGCATTTATTCCTGAAAATAGTATAGTCGACCCTCACCACATCACACTATGTCCTCTCACAGATACTCTTTTTGCAGTTTTAATAGGCTATATGCAGGGTTGTTAACAATACTCTTAAATTGTATCGTCAATACCGATACCAATACTTCATGAAAATAGTATCGCCAATACCAATAAAAATACTCAAGTAAAAATGTATTGCCAAAATCGATACCGATACAATACCGACACTTTTGAGAACAACAAACTATTTTTATTTAAAATATAATGAGTGCAAGTTTTTCAAGAAATGTACGTGTGTCATCTGTAATGTACATGTGTCATCTGTAAAAAAAAAAGTGAAAACAATAAAATACAATGTCAAAGCACAAATTTAAAGCTAAACACTTCAGTACTTGACGGATGGCCAAGTGGTGTAGATACTCGACTGTCGACTTCAGAGTCATGGGTTTGATCCTCGGTGATAACAATGGGAATTTTTCCATAAGTTCACCCAGTTTTAAATAGTACCCGACTTAAGCTGGGGAAGTAAAGGCGGCTGGGCGTTATGCTAACCACACAATCCCTTCACTAGCCGATCAACTCAGCAATAAAGTTTCTTAATGCTTGGGTAGGGTGCTAATGACAGCATTTCTGATGAGTTATCTTCAAGATATCTGTCTACTTCAGCAGAACTGTTTCTATTAAGCCGGTTCTGCCACCGTGCAGTAAAACTGTACTGCTGGCTGTATAGAAGCTGCAGCACCCTGCATAGTAAGTTGAGTTGGAACTGCACTCAGTGCACTGCAGGCACGCGATAAGGTTTGTTCAACTTCAGCCTTGTGGTCCAAGTTGTCTTGCTGGGGAGGTGGGTGGTGTTAATAGTGGTAGGGTTGATGGTTATCATTACAAGCAGTGATAGAATTTATGAAGATTACTTTTAAAACAATCTATTAAAATCGCTATTGTTATTCTGCAATTAGCTAATAGTGGCAACAGAAAAGTATTGGTATCGAGTATCGAAAATTTTTCGTTTAAAATGTATCGGCGATACACAAATCAATACTTGATACAAAAAGGATCGGCAATACAGCAACCAATACTGAAAAAGTATCGCCGATACTGTATCGGCCGATACCGATACTTCGATACTAACAACCCTGGCTATATGTAAGATAAGATTTAATTTATAAATAACCAATCTTACGTAATAGATATTCATATACCGCTATGGAGTCTGTAACTGATTTACCATGATAAATAAGGTCCACTTTAAACATCAATGATAGTCCTGAGAGTCTTGTTTGATACTTACAATTAATTAGGTTGCATACTCCTATGTGAAATATGACTAAATTTAATTTCATAAAGAAAGGAGAAAAAAATAAACCAAATAATAAATAAATTGTTTACAAAAGCATACTGGTGGTATCATTGAAGTCACTACATGATACAGTCCAGAATCATCACAATTAAACAAGTCAGAGTAATACTACAAATACGACAACATTAAGAATCATGATGTAGTGACTTACCATTTTATATTTGTATAATTCATGAAATATTACAATTGTATTAAGTAATAAAAGGGCTATTGGAAATTCTGGCTTTGTAATTCACAACCATATAGATCACTACATTCATTTTTATATGTCTTGCATTTTATGAATTATATAAACTTTAAAACAAATCATTTTTCTTCTTGATTTTCATTTTGTAGGTGAAATTTATTGCTTAGAGCTGGAAATGTGAGCGCACAGTAACTTTCTTTCATGACATGGACATTGATTTACAGAAGATGCTTTGTATTCTGCTGTCTGTCTTATCATTGGTCAAAAAGAGTAAAGCTTAGAAAATTCCAACTAAATTAATACAGTATCATTACAGGTGATATACTTTTCTGATGTCTAGCTGACAATTAAAATTTTTTCTCTTTATGAGGGGCTCAGCAGTAATTGATGGTGACATTTGTCACATTTGGAGATAATAAGGAAAACAGTTTTGGATTTAATAAAGAAATATGTATTATTAAAACATTTATTACAAAAGTTGTGCAATTTTACAAAGTATGATGTCTCAAGATTATCTTTTGGAAGAAATAGATTTTTTGTGATAATCTTATTTTATGTAAAATCTCAATATTACAATTTTGGTGCTTACCATTATTTCGGTTTTTAGACATTATTTACTTTACAATTTGATGAATTAATGTTTTCCATTACATAATTCTTTTATCACAAAAAAGTTAATTAAATCAGATATAATGCTAAATGTATTTTTATTTTTAAGAGTTGGTGAAAAGTTTTAGTGTTAGTACATTACAAATCACTGTAAAGTAAATAAATGGATACATGTAGCCATCTGCATTCTTTTGAAAAAACATAAAAGAAAGGCTCAAAGATGATAAAACCATTAAATATTCAACGTTTAGCATATGGCGACTTATAATATATACACTTTCCAGGAAAAAATTTTTTTAATTTGAACTAAAAAAATATGCATGAAACATTTTTACATTTAGCAAATTTATAACTAAGATGAACAAAACATTTGAGTATTTAAAAAATGTTTAACTCCCAGAGTGAGAATTTCTTCTAAATAAAAGTAGCCTTTTTTTACTTTTGAAAAAAATATCAACAAGGCATGTCAAACTTATCTTATTGCGACATGTGCCCGATTGCAAGGACAATCTCTTGACTCACAACAAGGATACTGTGTAAAAAATTAAACAATATTATATCTAAATTAAGTTTTTTGATGTGTGGCCCTATGTTGCTCTTGGGAAATGTTCCCTCTAAGCTGAGCGCGTGAGCGATTGCTCTCACGAATTCAGAGCGTCGCTCATACTACACGTACGATCGCTCACTCCGACGGACGGCATCGCTTAAATCGCTCACAAATTTTGGCCTCAAACAAAATGTTGCTCATAGACAACATTTTTTGCTAGCTTCATACCACACCTTAGAGGGAACATTGCTCTTGGGTGTTTAGTTTGACATGCCTGAATTATCCAATTATATATATTTTTGTCTTTTTCCAATTTATACTATGAGAAATGTACTTTAACAAATATATCCCATTTTTTCTCCCAGCCCATTAGTGAAATATGGCAGAAGGTCAGCAAGAGACTCAACTCATTGCTAAATATGATTACAAAGCAGAAAATACACAAGAACTCAGTATGCGAAAGGGTGAACGACTTTTGCTGGTGGATGATACCAAAGATTGGTGGAAAGTTCGGTCTCCTGAATCAGGAAAAGAGGGATTTGTGCCTTCGAATTTTGTGAAAATTGTCAAACCTAAAACATCATTGTTTTCTACCATTTTAAAGAAGCATGTACCAAAAAAGAAATCTGACAACAGTAAACAGTTACCATCCCATTCTAGCCCAGTTTTAAACAATGGTGATATGAGCATTCGGGCAAGGACTAATGGTAATAACACAAACATTACAACTGAAACTTTTCAGCTTGGCCAGTGTATGCCTGCTTGCGCCAAATATTTCTATACCGCCCAGAGGGCTGATGAAATATCTCTTTCTAAGGGAGAGAGAATTATGGTTATAGAAAAATCTAGTGATGGCTGGTGGAGAGGTAGGAAAGATGATGGCACAGTGGGCTGGTTTCCTTCCAATTATGTGGAAGAAGTCAGCTCCTCAAGTGGCGGCCATTCTTCAGATAACAATGTCTTATATTTTACAGCAGCTGAAGCCAGGTCCCAGTCATCACCATCTCATAGTTCAACAGACATTGTTCTTGCCCTTTATTCATTTACAGGAAAAAATTCTGGGGAACTTAGTTTTGAAAAGGGAGAGAGACTTGAAGTTGTGATGGCAGAGCCAGACTCAGACTGGTTATCTGTTCGTAACTCAAGAGGGGAAACTGGAGTAGTCCCTGCAAATTATGTAACTCCAGCTCCCAGTTCAGGTGAAGAAGGAAGTGATCGGGGTACATCAACATCCTCATCTAATCCCCAGTCACAATCACAGTCAATATCATCTATCTCCAACACCTCCATTGCTGCTCTGGCTTTAGCTGGTCGTAGACAATTTCAGGTATCTGGACCTCTGTCAGACAAAGAATGGTATTATGGTAAAATATCTAGAAATCAGTGTGAAGATATTTTAACAAAGTTTGCAGTTGATGGGGACTTTCTTATTCGAGATAGTGAGTCTACAGTAAGTAAATAGTTCACTCAAAACTTTAAAATTAATTTGTTTTATCAGATTTCTAGGTCTTATTTACACATAGCCTAATCATTTAGATATTTTTGAAGTGTTGCTTTTTAAACAGAAACTTTTGTGTGCACATTATTTCCTGTACATAACCAAATAATCTGTTTTTAATTATGTTAAAAGTGATCTCATAATATAGCTAATTTGTTATCCAAATGCTGCTAACTCTAAAATATATGTTTATAACTATTTTAAAACTCATTTGTAATTAAGAAAACATTTACTTAGATAAGACTTTAGACATGTAAAAAAAATGTCATAAACTTAAATTGTCAGCAATGAATCTTTAACCTAGACCTTCCCTTTTTATTTGTCTAATCCTATATCAATGTGAGTTATATATGAAATTATACAAGGTGGTTCTTAAAATGCCTACCTCAATATATGAAATAGTGTATTTCAAAATATATAATGGCGTTTTGATACTTTTGAAGCAAGTTAAAAACTTTTTTATTCAGATTTTGTTGCTCACCTTTTTCAAAAACCTGATATACTTTTGGTTGGGTGCAACTGGCCAATGTCAAGATGAAGATGTGAACAGTATCATATGAAATAGATAATATATTGTGGGAAAATATTAAAGCAAGTTAAATTTATTGTAAACAGATTGACCAATAGGCATGGCTGATTGCTTTTTATTTAATTTGAACAGATTTAGTTGAGATTCTTAGTTCTTTTTATACTAATTGAGATAATAAACTAATTTAGATTGAAATTTTTTGTTTACTCTTCTCTATTACTGATCAAAACTATTTTAAATCATAATAAATTTTTCTCTGTCATTATTTATTGCAAGAAGATGTAGCATATAGAAAAAAATTAAAGCAAGATAAATTAGTTGTAGCTGATTGACCGCTGAATGTGGCTGGCTGCCTTTATTTAATATAATATATTGGGACGGTAGTGTGATCAGTAAGGGGGGTAAACTGACTAGTTCAAAGCTTTTTTTATTAATGAATATTTCATAAAAAATTTAATGTAATACAAATATTTTTGGTGTGCAAAGACAGACTGTGGCTGAAAAGCCTTGGATCTATTTGCACTGATATGTAGAAAAGTAACATCAAACATTATAGCAAAAGTTTACATTTACTGAGATAGAGTTGAATTATCAATTAAAATATTTTAACTCAATAACTCAGAAAAAAGTCTATGATATAATTTTTAAAACCTTTTTTTTGTTTTGTATCACAAGGGTTGACAGAAAAACAGTTCACATTGGCCGGCCAGTGTCAGACATTGACCGGTTAGCAAACATCGGCTGTAACACATATATATAAACAGTAAGACCTCGCTTAACACTGGGTATACGTTCCATCAAATAGAGCGTAATTTGAAACAGTGTTAAATATGGTTATCTCATCATGTAAATAATGGGGTTTTCCAATAAAATAGATTGGCTTAATGGCATATTCAGTTTTTCCATTTCCTCTATTGTATTATTTCTAGAAAGGGTAATTCTAGTTGCAGTAGCTTTTATAATATCTGGGATGTAAAAGCCTACTTTATGCTGACAATTTGGCAATCTGGAAAACCGAAAAGAGTGCCCCTGTCCTAGAGTGGGCGCTCCAGAAGGATTTGACTACAGTTGGCTGTTATATGAGGATGTGGGGCTTAGAGCTAAACTGCTCGAAGACTGTCTACTCGCTGTTCACCTTGGGCACGAGTATCCTTAAGGAACCACTGAAGCTGGAAGTTGAGGGAACAGTTCTTGCTCTGGAACCGTAACCAAGTACCTGGGTGTCACTAGACAGGATGTTAACACTGCACACATCTGTGGGAGGTGGCCCGCTGCTCCTCCGATAGACTAAATATTGTCAAGAAACTGGTGACACGTCCAGGGGGGCTCCAGCAGATGTCCTGAGGACACTGTACATTGGGAAGCGTCTAACGATGAAGTCTTTTATGCATCATGCTACAAGACTGTCAAGAGAAATCGAGCTGCCTAATGCTAAAGATTGCATCCTGGGGTCGAGCTGATGTCCTGAGGACACTGTACATTGGTGCATTGATTACAGCCAGTTAGTTAAGTCAATGTGTCCCGATCGTCACTAGAGACCCTTGATGTTGTACAAAACCAGGCTCTCAGGCTGATCCCAGGCACTTTTCAAACGGCGCCAACAGCAGCGATCAAGATCATGGCAAACGTGCCACCCCACTAGTGCATCATAGGGAGCGGGCTGTGATTACTGCTTTTGAGCGGTAAAAGCGGCAAGAGGAGTCCTCTGTCCTTGGGGAGATGGTCGATGGCTGGGTGGAAGGGAAGAGGCTAATGATGAAGTCTTTTATGCATCATGCTACGAGACTGTCTCGAGAAATTGAGCTACCTACCAACTGCCTAATGCTAAAGATTGCATCCTGGGCTCCTCCTGGCAAAGCTACCTGCATGCCGGAGGTTTGCAGAACCCTGGTTGACACCAATGTTGGTAGAGCAAAGTATCCCCAAACACTACACAATGCAGCTGCTGGAAGCCATGGTGGAGGCCACCCAGGATCTTATGTCCCGGAAATGTGTAGTAGTGACCCTTCAGTGGATCCCCGGGCATGTGGATGTGCCCTGAAAAGAAGGGTCGACTTCCTTGCAAAGTCAATACAAGCTCAAGCGCAGCTGTGGGTGCAAGAAAGAGCTCTCTTTGAGCAAACTCTGTGGTTCTCGAGTTGGGACAAAAGGGTGATGGGCAGAAATGTCCAGTCAGATGGAGTGGCCATCCAAAACTGACCCATGGTGGGGACTCAGGAGGATTGAGCAGGCACTAATTGCCCAGTTCCGCACTGAGCATTGTCCTTTAGGTGCGTACTTTGGGAGGTTGAGGCCCAATGTCGATTCCCTTTGCCACCACTGCGGAGAAGTGGAGGAAACCATAGATCTTGTGCTTTTTGAGTGCCCCGGCCTGGTGGACCACTGGGTGAACCAGTCGAGTAGCTCGCTTGCCATTGGCCTTTATGGCAGTCTCCAGATGTTGAGAGACACTGCGACTTTGATGTCAATGGCTCTAAGAGACTAAGTCTCAGCCCTCAGTTATCACTGAGAGAGTTCAGAGAGAATTGCAGTTGTCGATGACAGTATTTTTTCCTTATTCTTAGGAATATTCCTTATTGTTGAAGTTGCCGAATTCAATGCAGCACCAATTTGAGAATGCCCTTCACCAGTATCTAATCTTCTAATCACTTGCATTTTAGTTTCTAGTGAAATGTTTTTTTTTTGTTGCTTTATTTTTGTGTTTTTATCAACCATGATAAAAATTAAAAATCATAATATTTGTCACTATATCAATCATCATATTATATAAATATATGCAGTACTTTCGGGGAATTCAAATAAAAGAGCAGTAAACCGAAACAACGCTAAGCAGGGTCTTACTGTATTTCATTTTTGTTAGCATATTTTTCATCTTTAAGAATCATTTTGTTCTTATTTATAACCTTTTAATTAGTTTGACTTTTTGTGGGTTCGTCTGTAAATCTTGTTACTAACTTGTGGACCTGTTCTGATTTAGTGAGAAGGCTCTAAGTTGACACAACTAGATTTTACATGACAGTACAAAAATTTTAATTAAACAATTTGTATAATTGTGAAGCGAATTACTTGTTAGTGATTGTTATGTTCTGAGAAATTCAGCTTGAGACTAACATATTAAAAAACAAATCAAGTATTTCATAATTTCATAAATTCTCCAAACATGGAAGTTTTTATAAGTTTTTATAGACTTGCCAAAATTAGGTGGGAATATGCAACAATAACAAGTTTAATTCTTTCACAACTAAAATGTATATAAAAGCATGCGGGATTAAAATATTGATT
This sequence comes from Bulinus truncatus, assembly GCA_021962125.1. Taxonomy (NCBI): domain Eukaryota; kingdom Metazoa; phylum Mollusca; class Gastropoda; family Planorbidae; genus Bulinus; species Bulinus truncatus. The sequence continues at coordinate 404,074 of JAGDYQ010000365.1, read as the reverse complement.
ACTAAATATTCTTGTACATGAGTGGATGAGTAGCAATAAATAAATAAATAATCTATATACCTGATAGTAACCTACGCTTATATTATTAGTAATGATAATTTATAGAAATGTTAGTATGATATAATGAATTTTTTTTATTACTTTTCAATGCATTTTTATAAAGGTTTGTTTTTCAATAAGGTTTCTTTAATTTTTTTTTTTTCAAGTTTTTATCTCAAGAACTATCATGCAGTTAAAGACTTGATACTATTTTATATAAATATTAGTTCTTGGTGTTTATTCAAAAGCAAGAGTGCATAATATATGGCAAGCAGGCCTTTATCGCATTTTCTGGGGCCTGCTTAAGCATTCATTTATTAAAACAAGCAAAAATTAAGCCTGTAAAAACAGGGCGTTTAAAGCATTTTCGTGTATAGAGAGGGAAGTAAGTCATGTTTAATAACTGTTACAAAAATAAATAATGATTACGCCCCTTTGATTAGTTTATAATCTGTATATAAAATATAAGCCATATATAAGCCCCTAAGAAACCATGAAGCCCGGCCCTGACAGGTCAGATCGCGAAATAAACTTTTGATGCACACATGGCAGGCCAAGACCTACAAAATGATATATACATCATGGGTCTAGGACTTATGGTTGTTGAGATCTTGGGTGATGACGGACAGACAGACAGACAAAACGGGGACAATAGAGCATTTTTTTTCGAAAATGCTCTAAAAATAAAAGATTTTTCAAACTGAACATGCTACTGATCCTAACTTGAGTCATAAGTTTCTACAAATTCAAAACTAATACCTGCCAGCAATTTAAATTAGTGACTTGTGAGACTTGCTTATTGCCATTGGAGTGAAAGGGTGGGAGCCTGCGAGTAATAATCACATATCATAATATTCCTGTAAAGTTTGCTTTGACCTAGGCTCTGAACCCGTAAATTGTAAACTAAAATGGAAGAAATTTGACACATGCATTAATTGAAATGTTAGAGCTTGGTGGGTGAATGTGAGTAGACAAAAAGGCAATGCTTAAAATGTTCAAACATAATTGTTATTCAGTTTTTTATTTAATGTCTTCAAGAAACTTTTTAAGTTAATTTGTTATATAAAATTATATTTCAAGAACTGATTGACTGTCGTAACTATTAGGGTCAAACCATTGTGCACAATGCAAAATCAATTAAACCATTGATGGTGAAATGACAAATATTCTGTCCCTAAAAAGGAATATTTGCTCATTTTTGTTTAAAAAAATTATTGAGATAAAGTGTAAATCATTCCCTTATGAATTAAGTTATTATTATGAGATAGATAGGGTGGAACCATTACATTTTTAAAAATAGCAATATACATTTCAACAATATTTTTCTAAAGGTGTACAGCCATTTAATAAAATAAATATATTAAAACCTTTTTTGTAAAAATTCACTATTGTTTTGTGATGGCTATCAATATGGTCGTATCACTTATTTTTGTGACGCTAAACACTATGTATTACTATTGTTTTTGGGTATTAACCTGAACATACATTTTTATGTTTCAAAATTGCAGGCCTATTATATGCAACATACTATTTATTTTTATGAAACAATCAAGGTTACTTATAAGTTAAAAACTCAATTGATCCATATTTATTGACATATTCCAAGTTGAGATGTCAGTTGGTCTGACGTAGGAGTTTATTTATCCATTGTTTGCATGCATTTTGAGTAGAAATTTTTTCCAGATGAACTTATGAGAGCCATTTTTCTTTTTACCCACAGAAAAATACAGATGATAGCAGAATATCTTTAAAAGCACCAGGAAGAAATAAACATTTCAGGGTGAAAATACTGCTGGAGTATTAGAGATTGGTCAGCAAAAATTCACAAATCTTGATAACCTTATAGAGCACTACAAAAAGCATCCAATCTTCAAGCAGGAATTCGAAAAACTTTAATCTTGTTAAACCATTTATCTGCCCATCTTCACAGGATAATCAGTAACAATGAAATGCTTATAACAGGGATGCAACTGATAGGATAGGCTGACAATTTTCTATTTTAAATTTTATTGGGCTTTTTTTTTTTTTGCTCAGGATTTCTGATGTGTCTAATAAAATAGGTCTAAATTTTTGTATCACTCCCCCATGAAGAGTTCATCATATATATTTCTCCAATGTGGGACAATTCAATTAATCATATTATTATATATGATGAGATCATTACCTGTCAAATAAGAATCTAAATTTTGATTCCGCAAAAAAATATGTCAATTTGTTTTCGTTATGTGCAATTTTACTTCCAGACTGTATGTTCATCAAAAATTTTCAATTCATTTCATATGTGCTATAAGCATAATTTATAATGAAGATATTCTTATTAAATATAATATCAAATAAAAAATTTGATTTCTTCAGTTTTCTAACTTTTAACGCATGTCTGACATTCGCTAATCATTTGATCTAATAAAAAGTTGTATCTTCAGCTTAAATATTTAATAAATGTGAAAATGTTAGTTAAAATTTTTAAACTAATGATAAACAGCTTCTTAATGAGAACATATAAGTGCTTTTTTAATGGTAATCGGTGCATCCTTTCTAAACTTCTCCAACTCTTAGAGTATAACTCTAATATTTTATTTGATAAAAGACATGCTTGATGTTTTTCTTATGACTATATATACATGTTACACTGTAAATCTTTAAATAATGTCCTGCACACTAAAACCTCAGATTTTGTATTAAAGGATCCAGTGTATTTAGAAGCCATCTAATGCAATATAAATAGTGAATATACAACTTTTCAGTTAATTGGGAATAG